>SMSQ01022292.1:0-10631 GCA_019453375.1 Ctenoplectra terminalis | reverse complement strand
TTTGAGGGAAAAAAGTTTCTTTTGAAAAAAAAGCGCGAGGGGTTTGTATATACGGGGTAAACGCGGAAGAATGTCAAAGGTTTTTTTTTTTTTTTTTTTTTTTTTTTTCTTTTTTTTTTTTACCTTTTTATTTTCTTTCCGTTTTCGAGAATGTAGTAAAGTGAGGTAGCGGAGTTAGGTTCGATACTTAGAAACGGATATCGAGAAGAAGGGCTGACGTCTGTAATCTGAAGCTTCTTAACGAGTGAATGATGGAGTTTATGTTGTGCGATGAGATTGATGGGTTTGGGTAGACTCGTTTCATTCGTCGGGCGAATGATAAGAAGGGCACGAAGAAGTTTTGATGGAGGAAAGGTTTGTTGTGTTGAATGGTAATAGGAAATAATTATCATTTATTGTTCTTTTTATATTTGGATCGAAGTTTTAGGTAAAAATTTGGAGCTTTGAATGACGAATAGGGCAGGCCGAGAATCATTTTCTTTTGATAGTGAAAAAATAATAGTCGAAGCTTAGAATACTTACTTTTTATTATAAATTCCTAATACTGTTGGAAATATTTGTTCCAGAATATTTATAATATCTATAATACTTTAATCTCGAATATTTACAGAGGACGTGCAGTACTGTTCAGAAAAATTTTACCACCTTCGGTTTGTGTAAAATATACAAAATATATTTGAACTAAGGCATCTCAATGTAATTTTTATCACATTTCTCTCTTACACTCATTTTTTACCACATTATTTATCTCCTACACTCATATAAAGATCACGCTTCAAAGACAGTCATATAAATTTATACTCATTCTACTTAGGACTATTTACATTATAACTTTGATACAAACTTTTTAATCCGATTCCACCGACTGCTCAAATACTTAGGGACGGTAGTGTACATAGGTCTTAATAGCTCGGCGGTTCGTACAAGAAGGAAAGGATAATACCGTCCTCGACTCGCGGTTACAAACAAAAAACGAGCGTGATGTAAATACTTCAGGTCTTCAAACCAAAGATGTCACGATTATATGCTTTTAATATAAATTCCAACAGATACCCATTTAATTTGAACATTAATAATAAACAATTTTGTTTGATTTAAAGATCTTTCTTTTGACTGAATTCTTGTTTTAATTCGATTCACCGTGGTCCTAATGCAATTAGAACAAACATTGTTGGGTATTTTAGAAATACGAATTTTAGATTGTCTTTTAAATATTCAGTAAGAAAATACTATATTATTTCAGCTATTTTAAAATCTATAGAAGATCCTTTTAAGAATACAATCGTGGTTCGGAATAATTTAAAAATTGTCTGGGCTAAGAGTAGTGTAATATTAAAGTGCGCGTCACAAACAAGTGCAAAATTCAGAATCTACGTCTGGTTTCAGTTTAGAATATCCTTGTTAATTAACACTAGACCTACCGGCGATTAAAGTAGACTTATTTATACCGAAGAAATCAAAATGAAAGGTATTTGTAAAAATATCTATAATAAGCGTAGCAATTTTTTGTACATACTTTTTACAAAAAATCACGGAAAATCTCCAGAACTGCATTATTCTAAATTTATAAAATTTCTATAAGAAATTGTGAACCAGTCATTTTGACCACTTCGGTAGTTCCGGTGTCAACAAAGCCGAAAAGTCACTTTAATACAAAGAAAACAGTAATAAAAAATGAATTAAACTATAATTAAAACACTGATCCATTTTTCGTGAGGCTCCACAAAACCTGTCAGCCACCTAATTGTTTTTTTTTCACCAAATAAATGTAGTATCGCGAAATTATACTATGGATAAATTATAATATGGTATTTAATATGATTTAAAACGTAATCTCTTTAAACTTTCCGCGCTGTAATTACTACAAATTATTGCAAATCTAATTATTCAACCGTAAAAGTGAGATCGGAAGCGAAAGCTGGGCCACGAACCACAAAGGGGTAAGATGGAAACGCTCTAACCGTGATTCGAGAATTGCTTTCGGCTCCAAATCTCATCTGCTCACTGTCATATATCAAAACGCGACAGTCGACGAGATCTTAAGGACGACAAGGAAGAGAAAAGATCTTCGCTATGGAGAATGTGGAAACCTGGCTGTGAATCGATACTCTATTCGAGTGCTCCGAAAGGAAGACGATTTTCGTTCACACTGGAACAAATTTTATTATATCGGATCTTTTAGGGAAAGGAGACGTAATAGCTGAAGCGCTTAAGCAATAAAACCAGTGTCATTTTTCTTCTTTCTCTTTTTCATTTTTGAAGCATTTGATTCATTCTAAAATAACTTTTTTTTTTAGAATTAACTATACAACGGTTATCGTTGCTTGAATTTTTTAAATTAATTTTTCTGAAAGTTATCTTGTATATTTAATTTTTTTAATTAATTTTTCTGAAAGTCATCTTGTATATTTAATTTTTTTAATCAATTTTTCTGAAAGTTATCTTGTATATTTAATTTTTTTAATCAATTTTTCTGAAAGTTATCTCGTACATTTAATTTTTTTATCGAATTTATCTGACTGTCGCGAAGCTACAAAAATAATTAGGAAAAGGTAAAAGCAATTTGGTATAGAAATATAAAATGTATGAGAAACAAAAATTGTCAAGTAGGATACAAACATCACGGTTACTCCAGCATTTTATATCGGAAAAAGAAAAGTCTCGAGAGAGTAAAAATACGACCTGGCAGTAGGTATGTTTCACCGACATGCATTTTTAAAGCACTGCTGTCTCTGCAACAAGAAATACATAATGTAAAAATTCACTCTGTATGCTCACTGGTATCGATATTTTAGAACACGGAAACTATTAAGCGTTCGTATCAATAGACGAATAAAATCCTAATACTTATTCGTGCCATAAAGTTGAATGCAACCGAAGCCTGGCGTAAAATCAATGAAAATTGTTCCCTAGCCAGCCCTTCTCTAAATAGGTAGATGCATAAAGTATGACCATCAGTCGAATAATATAGAAGTAACAAGTATTGTATTAAATACAGTAACAAGCCAAGAACAAGCCACAGTTACTAACAGAATTTTAATTTCAAAAATAGACGATGCTTGTGGCATTTTTATTCATCTATTATATTTATAACGTCCATACATCGTATAATTAGCTACAGTATCGGACAAATGAATTCGAATACTGACGTTTTTCGGTTTGTTTGTTGTCATGGTAACGTCGGGTACTTATATCGCACACATATTTTTTTACCATTTTAAAATGTGTATTTTATATCGAAGTTTGTTATATTTAATGCTCTAGAAGCATTTTAATGCTGAGTCGTTCAAGTATATTCAGAATTTTCGTTTGTCCGGTACTGTATAGTGTTTTGTCTCAAGAGAAACTGTTGTTAACCCTCTATAGTACGATTGATTACAGTTTTTCAGTTTGATTTGAAAATGTTTTAACTAATAATTACTGTAGATGGATCGTGGTGTCGCTACAGTAATACAGTAATCAAATTTAATAGTACAGTGATAACTAAAGAAAATTAATTTTTTAAAATATAGATACATTAGTTTGTAACTTTTAAGTCACACGGTCCCATAGGGGGTTAATTTGTTTTCAACTTGTTTTTAATTTGTTCTCAACTTGTTTTCAATTTGTTTTTAACCCTCTATAGCCCGAATTTTGTCTGCTTATTGGAGAAAAAATTACGATTGATGAAAGAAAATGAATCTCTCATTTCAGATCTTCTCACAAAAATTTTTAATCATCGAATAGCGGATATTTTACTTCAAAGTATTCTATAATAGCGGTGGTAATATTCAAAATTCATTAACCCTCTATAGCTGGAATTTTGTCTGCTTATTGAAGAAAAAATTACGATTGATTACAGTTTTTCAGTTTGATTTGAAAATGTTTTAACTAATAATTACTGTAGATGGATCGTGGTGTCGCTACAGTAATACAGTAATCAAATTTAATAGTACAGTGATAACTAAAGAAAATTAATTTTTTCAAATATAGATACATCAGTTTGTAACTTTTAAGTCACACGATCCCATAGAGGGTTAACACGTTGACCGCTGCGTCGAAATCACATGTTTTGCTCAGGACGCCACACCGGTGGATAGAAGATTTGATAAAAATGAATCTCTCATTTTTAATCTTCTAATAAAAATTTTTAATCGTTGAATAGTACATATTTTATTTCAAAGTATTCTCTAATAGCAATGATGACGTTCAAAATTCATTAACTATCAATGTTCGTTTCATTTTTACAATTATAAACATTTTAAGCACTCCGGTCACCGATGACCACCGTGGCGCTACAGGAGAAACAATCTCCGGTCACATATGATCACCGTGGCGATCAACGTGTTAGTAAGTGTATAAATTTACATAATGGATACAAAAAGGGACACGTATGTTTCGACATTCAGGAAGACCAACTGACCATCGACAGACGACGTAGACGAGACGATCGAAAATTGCGTCGAATTAACCCCTTGCGCTAGCATTTAGCCGAGCAAAATCAGGGGCAAAATGTAGCGATCGACGCTCCATAAACGCTATTGCCAAGACTGTTTAAATTTTAGCATCTTAGGGTACTTTAAAGCGTGTTTTATAACTTCGAATACAGGAAAATGGAGACTATTAGATTTCGACATGGTTTAATGCGGGTCTTGGTGCTGAGAATATCAAAGTCCTCAAATCTCAGAGTGATCCAATTCACCTTTGACGGCGTTACTGGTGGGGTCACTGAAGACCTTAGATCTCGCATAGTCCAAAGAGTGTTTTATATCTCAGTGAAGATGAGAAAATCGGGACGCTCAAATTTCGACACGATCTAATATGGATTTTACGACCTTCGTGCTGGAAATATCAAAGTGCCTGAATCTCAGGAAGGTTCAATGCGCGTATGATGATCTTATAGGGTTCATCAAAGTTCTTAGATCTCAGCGTGGTCCAAGATGTGTTTTATAATTTTCTAAAGATATCAGATCTCAGGATGAACTTACGACCTCGGTGCTGGAAATATTAAGGTTCCTAAATCTCAGGGGTGTTTAATGAGCATCTGATGACCTTACAGTTAGAATCACCGAAGTTCTTAGATCTAAACATAGTTCAAAGTGTGTTTTACAACTTTGTGAAGATAAAAAGATCAAAACTGTCGGATCTCAGGATGGTCTAACCTTACGACCTTGATGCTGGAAATATTAAAGTCCCTAAATCTCAGAGCAGTCCAATGCGCGTTTGAAGACTTTACAGCTAAAATCACCGAAGTTCTTAGATCTCAAAATGGTTGAAAGTGTATTTTACAACTTTGTGAAGGCTGGAAATATTATGGTTCCTAAATCTCTGGGCAATCCAATGCGCGTCTGATAATCTTACATTTGGGTTTATCAAAGTCCTTAGATCTCAACATAGTTCAAAATGTGTTTTACAACTTTGTGAAGATAAAAAGATCAAAACTGTCGGATCTCAGGATGGTCTAACCTTACGACCTTGATGCTGGAAATATTAAAGTCCCTAAATCTCAGAGCAGTCCAATGCGCGTTTGAAGACTTTACAGCTAAAATCACCGAAGTTCTTAGATCTCAACATAGTTCAAAGTATGTTTTATAACTTTGTGAAAGCTGGAAATATTAAGGTCCCTAAATCTCAGCGCAGTCCAATGCGCGTTTGATGACTTTACAGCTAAAATCACTGAAGTTCTTAGATTTCAACATAGTTCAAAGTGTATTTTACAACTTTGTGAAGATAAGAAGATCAAAACTATCGGATATCAGGATGGTCTAACCTTGGTACTAGAAATATTAAGGTCCCTAAATCTCAGCGCAGTTCAATGCACGTTTGCTGACTTTACAGCTAAAATCACCAAAGTTCTTAGATCTCTACATAGTTCAAAGTGTATTTTACAACTTTGTGAAGGCTGGAAATATTATGGTCCCTAAACCTCAGGACAACCCAATGCGCGTCTGATGATCTTACATTTGGGTTCACCACAGTCCGTAGATCTCAACACAATTCAAAGTGTGTTTTCCAACTTTGTGAAGATAAGAAGCTAAGATAAAGAGTCTAACATGAATCTTACAATCTTGGTACTGCAAATATAAAAATTTCTAAACCTCAGAGTGGTCCAACGTATCTCGAACTGTCCCATGATTGGAGTCATCTAAGTCCTCGTGTCTTAAGTTACTCCATAGCATGCCTCATATCCCGAAAGATAGGACATCAAAGTCCAAGCTCCAACCAAACTGCTTTATTTACGTTGAAACCTACAATCCCAATTAGCAATTTTTTCCCCCTTAATCTTACGTGTCACATAATGAGCACAAACCTAGTCGAACAACTGCAATCTACATAGATCACTCATAAATGCCTCGAACGTTCTACTAAAACACTAAAATTTGCATAGTAGCCTTCTTGAGAGCCACACCAGTGCAAAGAACCTAATACCACCAATATTCCCTGTAATCTACCCTGAGTTACGATTGCCAAACGACGTCGTTCCATAAAGTTTCCATTTTGGCCAGCCACAAGTACCATTAATTCTACCGATCTACAAAATGGTTCTGTGGCAGCTACTGCACTGCCCCCGTGTCTTTGTCGCTGATGTTTTTACACATATTTCTCCGAACATTCTTTTCTATTCTTTCCCTACGTTTCACACAGCTTCACTCGAGCATTGTCAGGTTTCGTACATAGCTGGCGACCAGGCTTGTATTAGTCTCGGTCTGTTATATCTCCGTACTTTCTTCATATCTTCCTCGGTTTCTCTACGTTCGTGGCTTCTCTTGTTCTTTATCTTCTTCGTAATATTTTCTGCTTCTGATCTTTTGTCAAGGGTTCTGTTCCTGGATCCAGTTACTATTCGTCGTTTATTGAACAGCACCTTGGGATTTCTGTATTTTCACTGTTCATTACTTTATTACTTCTTATTTTTATTCCATTTTTTGAATCCTAATTCAACCTAATTGAATATCGATATATAATAATTCGAAATATCCCCGATGCAATCATTCTTTCATTTCTTTAAAAAAAGACTTTCTAGCGTTAAGGGAGAACGAGGACACAATATAAAGTTAAAACGTGAAGCTGCATATATCGTACGAATAGTAGTGTATATCGAATTGCTTTTTACAGTGGTTGACTTAAAACTGACCTAAAACTATCTTTCCTCGGCTCTTTTATATTATTTTCCACCTAAAGGCCGAACCAATTTGAAACGAGGTTCCATCGCATTGGCTCGGCGGAAAACTTAAGACCTAGGTTTTACGAGGGGTCTCTGTCTCTCACACACACACACAGAAACACACACGTATACAAACACATTCTCTACCTACGATATTAATAATAAATTCTTTATATTTGTCTCAAATGGAAAATTCAAATAAAAAGTTAGAATATAATTGTATTAAAAGTTACCCGAAGGCCGTAACAGGGTTATTCCTAATTGAGCTTAGCTCAAACACGCTGACACGATTCTCAAATTATTGTTAGAACGAATTAAGCTGCTAAAAAGTGTCGTTATCCAACACCATCGTCTCAATTCGCTCAATTCTATTACCGAATGCTTCCATCGCTCAATTCGCTCAATTCCATCACCGAATGCTTCCATCGCTCAATTCGCTCAATTCGCTCAAAGCCATCACCGCGAACTATACAAAGAGATTCATCCACATAGCGTCTTTTAATCTGTTCATTCAATTTCGTTGCGATCCCATTCCACAGCCCTGTTTTAACTGTTCAAAATCCAAACACCAATCCGTTTCAGAATCAAATATCCATTCCACAGCAATAAAATGGGTATCCTTCCTTTTTGGTTTCTTTAAGAATCGCTATTAGAATTGGAAATTGCGATTAGAACGAGTCAGGGATCGCAATATCGTAGCTGGTTGTATTCCAAAGCGGCGCCGGTTGTAAAATTCGACCAGGGCGGCGCTGATCGATCGGGACGCGCGTGTGGCACAGCACGGTGTCGTAAATTTTGGAAATTGCCGCGTACCTGAGGCGATTTCGTTTCCTCTGGCTGAAATGGAAAACGTGTGGAGTGAACCGAACGAACTTTTGCGTGATGCGACTGTTACGGTGTTATCGGCGCGGTGTGATCGGCGGCGCTGCTTTTGGATCAACCAGCGAGAGAATCGTCCTGCATAAAACGACTGTTAACTCTTTGCACACGAGAAGTGACTCTCGCTCATCACTTTGATTAACGCAGCAACTTGAATTGCGACAACGGACGCAATAATTTTATTTAAACATTTCCTGTATTTTTACGTTACACGAGACTTAATAGTTAATGTTAACCCTCTATGGGACCGTGTGACTTAAAAGTTACAAACTGATGTATCTATATTTGAAAAAATTAATTTTCTTTAGTTATCACTGAACTATTAAATTTGATTATTGTATTACTGTAGAGACACCACGATCCATCCACAGTAATTATTAGTTTATACACTTTCAAATCGAAGTGAAAAACTGTAATCAATCGTAATTTTTTCTCCAATAAGCAGACAAAATTCGGGCTATAGAGGGTTAAACAGTATAATTTTACTTCCTGCGATATTTTATAAAGCACTCAGTAAAATACTGAGGCGACCCACTTTCTACACTCCGCAATCAGAGAAATATACACATCGACTTTCCCTCGAGTCCTCGAAAACCGTACGATTCATACACATACCGATTCATCTCTTAACTTCAGTATCCCCGCGTCTAAGGCACGGGCCTGCTAGGATGTGTTACTGACGAGTCCACTAGCAGGCCCCGGACGAAACGTTCTTCCTATCCTTTTCTTCCTCTGTAGAGCCACAATATATTTTCAGTTTCTCAGGACAAGTGTCGCAAAAATACGTTTTCGGTTCTTCTAGGACCAATTGCTTACTTGATCACTGTCTTTATCGGTGTTATTTATTTACAAACTCACGCGCACTGCTACTAATGTTATTATAACTACTAAAAACAGACCAAATTTAAAGTAATAATTTTAAACCCAATGCTATATTAGAAAGTGAACATAGATTGGAACATCTAAAATGTAAAGAGAAGAGATATTTAATGATAAAGCAATCGTTGTTATTTATCAGTCACTATTTAAGTTGCTGCATTAATCCAAGTGACGAATGAGAGTCGTCTCTCGAGTGCAAAGGGTTAACTGTCGAACAGTAAGGGTGGAACTTGAAAACGACGAAGCAGAAATGATCTTGACCGGCCAATACATTTGATTGTTCGCTAGAATAATGTTTCTCAGCTTTTGTAAAACCGTGGCCTGGTAAATAATTTTTTGTACAGGACATGTTTGTGAGCTCGTTGTGTATTTCTAATTATCTTTATGAATAAATTGTGAAGATAAAGTTTGCAAATATTTATTATCTAATATATCTGTCTTGTTCATAGTCTTAGTGATCTGAAACTGTACAAGATTTATAATCATGCTCATAATTTAATCCCTCTAAATTTGACGGGTTCGAATTATTTTTCAATATCTAGTATTTATTTTCTTTTCTTATAAAAATAATTCTACTACAGTTTAAGACAATTTAATTTTTGTAAACAACAAAAAATACGTTGCATAATAAATATCTACAAATTTTTATCTTCAGTTATTACTTATCGATCAAAATTATTATAAGTATGTAAATAGCTAACAATTTTATCCACATATAATTAATATTTAAACTGCAAAAGGATCTACATAAAATGTATGCTTCCAATAGCATCTTAAAACAAATTTTCTTTCTTCAAAACTTAATCATGGTCCACTCGTTATTTCCAATTAATTACACCCCGAACAGAAAGAAAAATCAGAAATCTATGACCCGGTAAACAGTGTACACATTTTTTTGGGACACTCTGTATTTTATCTAACCTACCAACCAACCATTAACTTAAAACCCTATCTCAGTTGTCAGAACGAAATCTTCTACAAAGTGCACGAACTTTAGAAATAGTTCTGAAAGATCGATCCACAGTCAATACTGCTCGACTTCGTTCAGCGCAGTTCTGCTCGAGTTTATGACAAACTTCTAAGCCTAACTTCCAGTTAGTCAAATCGCGTTCTTTGTCTCGAAAAGTCAGCCATAGCTCGCTCCTTATAAGGCCATAAAATTCCATGAAACGATCCGACCGATTATTGCTGATTAATGACTGACTTTTAATGCCGTGCGACGTTGATCGTAGATGCAACAAAAATGATAACGAAGTGGGAGGGGTGAAAAAGTAGGCGGCGAGTGGAAAAAAAGAGTTGCGTTTCGTATAAATGATTTATTGCTTTTCGCTGCTTAAAGCAGTGACCGGTATTTTTGCAGCGTCGCGGTGCGAATTGCTTTCGAATTTTCCGCGATGAATATTAATAGAGGATTTTTATTTGAATCGTTGGCTACACGCGTCTCGTCGCACCTTCAGGAACGTTGTTTCTAGCTGAAAGATTATGATAATTGGTTTGGTCGCGAACATTACATTTTTAATTATAAATTATCTTAATTTCGATTATTTGGACTATTTCTTTATATCGTTGAATTTAGTAAGCGCGTTCATTGTTTAGAGTTACTGGTTTTATTTTGAGGAGCATCTGTTTGATACTGTAACTACCAAAGCGGTCAAATGATCGGTTTATAATTTCTGATAAATATTCTATATATTTTTAAAAATGCATTTTTTTTCTTTAACACCGAGTA
>SMSQ01022282.1:49967-68930 GCA_019453375.1 Ctenoplectra terminalis | reverse complement strand
TTTACGAGATATCTTTCTCATTGGTAGTTTATGATGGACATTTGTCCCAATACATATGTCCCTCTAGTGGTGGAAATGTTACAGACCTTAAATAGTTTTTTTAACCTCTAATACAACTGTAACCAAAAAATTGTTAGCTATTCCTTCTTAATATTGGAACTACTGACGACTAAAGAATATTTATTTTCCCTGAAGAAATAAAAATGAATGGTTTACAAAGATACGTCCTACAACGGAGAAAAACTTTTATTCATATTATTAACAGAAAATCACGGAGGATCCTTCAAAAGGCACCGTCGTAGTTAATTTATAATAGCATCATTTTTACCACTTTGGTAATTCTAGTGTTAATATTTCTCTGCGATGCCTTAAATTTTTATGCTATCTTAAAAAGATATATACACCTAAAACTGTTAACAGCTCAATCTGACCTCCTCATCCACGTTCGACAAGCTTTTCTCCACGACACTCGAGAGAAAAAGGTAGAAGGGGTAACGGTCGTCGTTGTCGTTACGCGACTCCTTAACCGGTTACATCGACGAGCAGCGACGCTGTTGGATCCCACAATAATGAACTTAACTCTCAAAACCGAGAGTCCCTTGGTTATTTAATGAGCCGACGCATAAGGCAGTTTGTCGATTACGACGCTGTTAGCCGGCGGAACGGTGGCGCGCCGTCTGAAACGTTTGCCTTTGCCTCAAGATCCCTCTCCTACCCTTGCCCACGGCCGTTTCGCGAAACATTGCAATTACCGCGCCAAGCAAACCAGAAATTCGAGTCTAATTGTCCCGCGGTAAAGATCGACGCGAAACTAGATCTTGATGGATTCTTTGGCGTCGAATTATTTGCCGTTTTTGCTTCTGAATTTTCCAAAGAACAGAGATTTGAAACTTGTCTTGTTTACTTCAAATAGGTGTTAGTTTGGAAGCTGCTGGATTTCTCAAGTCAAGATTTCGTAATAGATTGAGGTTGGACGATGGATTTGAGTCGATAGTTTGAATTTTCGGGCCCTTTCTTGGGAAGTTGGATCTGGATGATAGCTTGAGGATTAGCGTTTTAAAGATTTAACTTTGGTATCATTTTCGAAATTTTATTTGTTCTATCGCGCTTTTATTAAAAAATTTATTAAAAAAAAAATTTACTCATTTTGAGAAAAGTGAATCTTCAATACGGAACTTTTTTATTTTTGTCTGGAACTTAGGAGATTTAAAAAGAAAAGGGGAAACGAGCCAAGATAAGGGTTAATAAAGCTATGATAAGACTAAATTACATCACAAAATTCTTCCTTGGAATAAATTAAATGATTCTGTGCAGACGATACAAATGAACTTATACAATAGATACGAAAAGGACATAACAAAAAATCTGTTAAGAAATAATTTACTCAAAAAAGAATGAACTGGGATAAAATTTAAATACTTGGGGCAAATACACAAATTAGGGGTTAGGATACGTTTTAATTTCTTTGACAGCGGCAGGTATTAATTGTCGACAGGTCTGGTGTGAAACAGGATGAATCACGGTAAACGCATCATTCCTATCAACCTTGTTACGATCGATGCAGGCGAACGTTTCCAGTGGCGCGAAAATTGTAACGAATCGGAACAATACCTCGATAAAATCGCGGATCCTTCCAGTCGTATGTCGAACAAGGTGACTATTAATATTATGCTTTTAACGAGGAACACGTTTACACGAAACCCGATTTAACTCCGGCCAGGGGCTCGATACCAGCCGGTAATCCTGTTAGTCCGGTAATCGTATTTGAGGCACGGATCGTTAACTTATCGCTCCGCGGTAGATTTTACGTTGCGATTTCCGGGACCGGTTACGCTCGCGGCAATCGATGAATTTATCCGCGCGCAGTTATCCAATGTCTCGAAATATATGCAGGTTTTCTAACCTTGTTGCTCTCGATATACGAGTGCAAAGGTTTCCCAGTTTCGCTGCTCTTAATACTAGAACCACCAATCAAAATGACTTATTCGTAACTTGTTATAAAATTTTTATAAATTTACAATAATAAATTCGGGAATAAATTCAGAGATAAATTTGGGGATTTTCCCTGATTCTTTGTAAAAAATATGCACGTAGAATTATTACCATTGTTATACGTATTTTTTCAAATACCTATCATTTTTATTTCTGTGGTGCAAATAAGTCTACTGTGCAGAGCTGGCAAGATGAGAGGAATATGGGTCTGATTGGTTATAACGTAACAGGATCCATCTTCTTTTAACTCTTTGAAGCATGGTACGGTTTTTAGTTTTTCCCACCTTATTAATAACTAAATATGCGTACAGCGATATTTTCTATGCCGTTTTGAAAATTAAAAATTATCCATAGCACAGTGGTTTACATTAACTCACGTATTTAATACAGTTAGGGACTATTTATGTTCCACTATGCATATTTAGGTATTAAAAAGGTGGGACACTTTTAATCCCACCAAGCTTCAAAGAGTTAACAGAGTTATAAGGACAGAGCACACGAATTTTTGTTTTCTCTGTATTCCGGCATCACAGATGAGAATCGCGATTAGACGGAACGAGCGGAGTGCTGTTCTTGCCCCCGCGCAAGTCAATTCGTCTCGCTAATCACCTTTCCAGCTCTGCACAGTACTTTAATCGCAGATAGTTCTAACGTTAATACACGCTTCTGCGCCATTTCTAACCTCAATATTCCAAACGTCTGATTAAATCTAACTTCGAACTCTTACATTCTTGACGATACATTTGATGTTAAGCTACACGTGATTTTCAACCTTATTTTTTATACGAGATTGTACGCACTTTTCGACACTAGGTTTACGGGCATCGATTGGCTCATTTTTATGGATATATTAAAATACAGATTTTTTGTGATGTCGTGAATCGATAGATTTTTGTTAACACAGATTTATTGAGAACATTCTTTGTATATGAATTTAATTTTAAGCGTATATTTTCTGCATGCATACTTGTTAAACTTAAGAATGAAATTTGATGTTCGCCAAATTGACGGTTTCCGTAAATCCAGTGTTAACCTTGCTCTCGGTACTCCAGTACACGCATTTTTTAACCTCAATGTGCTCGACACAGCGCTGCAAATATTTTCTATTCTCGCTGTTCCTGATCTGCCATTAGGTACGTTTCCTAACCCTGTGCCTTTTTTATCTTCTTGTTTCCGATATACCGTGACTAGGGCTGCCATCCCACCGGATTTCTCCGGATTTGTCCTAGTTTTTAAGGCGTCCGGGGGGATTTGTTATAGTGATTCCGGTTTTCCGAATCTTTTTATTTCTAGGTTCCTGCAGTGCAGTAAAAAATCGTAAAGTTCCTATTCTGTACAAGTATATATATTTTTTGCTTATTTCTCGGCCGCGATCACAGTATCCGAGGTAACTGTTAGCCAAAAACCAGGGCTTTAATTAAATTAATTCTATAAATGACAGCCCTAACCACGACGAACATTTTCTAACCTCACTTTTTTTCCGTACAATTTCTCCCATTTTCTGATCTTGTCATTTTCAATACACGATCGCGTGCGAGTTATAACATCGTTACCCTCAATGCGATGCGACCATGCAGGTTTTCTAACCTCAATTTTTTATCGCTCGAAAAAATCGCGACAAATTCGGCGCCAGATGATGCGACTACACGCAATGGAGAAAATAATACAACGTACGATGCACGATGCAATGACAGGCAATGAGAATGGCGCGTAAATGGAAAGCTATATCGATGGAGTGGTAAACTTACCATTGGCGAGATGCATGCGAGAGTGCTCGTCCGGAAAGACGGTTTCAGAACGATCGCTGGCCGTAGAGCTGCTACTCAAAGCACTCGTATGACCTCGTCGCGTTCGTCGCCCCAAGGTCCCGCCGCCGGTGTTCGCCTTTTTCGACGGCGCCGCATAAACCGTTTCACCTGCAGTGTATCAGAATCGTTGGAATATCTTTGGGTACATTAGAATATCTTTTAGAAAAGTTCTTCCGGTAGTCAAAGCGTGCGGAATTTAAAAATGGGGCAGGCTTTTGGGGAGAAACATAAATTTTGAACGAACGTTTATTCAGGGAGTTCTTCGCGGAAGAATAAATAGAATTAAACTTCTTTTTCTTTCTTCGTTGGTCCAAGAATTGGTTAACTTTTAAACGCACAGTTTCGTTGGCAATTTGGGATTCTTGATCTTCGGTAATGATAATATGGATAAGTCTGAACCTCACAGTTGAGATAATCAGAGGGGAAACAATGGTAACATGAGAATTCCCAAAACACATAAACTGAGTCTAGATAAGCCTAATGCACTCCCAAGATATTTGAGACAAACAGCTGGACCGATGGTGATCAATAATAGGGAGGTTTTGAAATACGTCACGTTACTATAGTATTTAATATCAAATTATTATCCAACAAACTGGAAACTGATACATCTGAATGTGCATACTGACACAAAACCCTGTACAGTAGTGATCACAGAAATTACACCATCATTTGAAATGCAACTAAATTCAGTTCAAATCTTAAAAACAAAAGGTGACTTAGCAGTTCAAATGGAAAATACATTATTTCATAAAAATGTTTCCTTTTATATTAACTTTTTGATCAACCTGATAAAATCCAACTGGAGCAATACAATGCAGCCCTGTTGTATCAGATTCTTCAAAACTATTAACCCATTGCACTCGAACGTCTCCTCTCAGGGGACATCAGAGTTTATTAACGATATTAATGATTACAGAGGATGGACTTACGTCGGCATAACTTTTTTAAAAAATGCATGTTTCCTTGAAGTTCTCTATTTCAAATGGCGAGAGACAGCAAGCCAAAAAGTATGGTATACACCGAAATATGGAACGATTTCTGTTTGCACGTTTTCCTATAAAAATGTCGCGAGATGGCTCCAAAGGGTTAAAAGACCACATTAATACAATTTAGTACAACTAGANTGGCTCCAAAGGGTTAAAAGACCACATTAATACAATTTAGTACAACTACAAAGTTCGCAATGTAATTTTATTAGCCACTACTGTATCTCCTTTCGGAACCTCTTCGTTGCCCCATTCGACTCTAAGTTCCATAAAAATTTATTTTCTTTCACCGACTCGATAATATTCTCTCATACATTTAACGTAACGCAAACGTGAAATTGAAGACCGAACAATTTTTTGTTCCTTTAAAATGACACATTTTACAGGACAAATGAAAAAATAATTGAGTAAAGGAAACGTTGAAGAATTCGTTTGCTTTACCTCAATTCTCACAGCGCCCTCTACATCGACCGCTTGTCGACACAGCAGATGGTTAATGTTTACGAAACAAGGTAGCGTAAATGTTATTTCGAACCGCATAGCGAGCGTTTCTCTTGCATTAATCAAGTCGACCAGGTTGACTCGCGATATAACAACGGGACTCGTCTCGTGGCATTTATAAGTATAGTCTCTGTTGCACGTTTGCGCACGTACGAGCGGACATAACCCGCTCGCGGCTTTAATTAACTCCGTACCGTTGCCGTTGCGGGATCTCTCCGATGATATGCTCCCGTTGTAATGATGTCGCCGGGAGTTGGTGCTCTCCAGGGGAAACGGAGACGCCTGTCGATGATTCGGCGTTAAGGTTGGAGGCGGCGTTGGAAACGGCGTTGTCGGATTATCGGTGGTCGCAGCGCCCTCTGTGTCGGAACCTGTACGGTACGATCGGTCACCAACGCCTGGAAACATACGTTTCGTGTGATTTTAGTATTTTAGTATTTGTAATTGGTGAAGATAATCGATTGTAATGTTTAGGAAAATTTTCTTCCGGTTTGATTTTCAAGGCGATGAACGAGGAAAGCGTAGATTCAAAATTATTGTCAATTGCGATATTAATTCTTTGCGCTCGAAGACTTTTTTAAGTTTCAAAGGACCGTTGCGAAAACTTAAAGTATTCCTTTGGAAAGGAAAAAAAGAAAATTATAAATGCTTGCGATTTCTTATTTATTTGGTTAATTTACTTTTAGTTTAAGATAAAAGAAGCGTTTGAATAGAAAATATAGAATCTAATTGAAAACATAATTTCTGAGGAAAATTATGCGTGTCGCCACAGCGGCGCCAGCCGAGTGCAAAGGGTTAATAAAGAATATATTAATTAAATATTGTGGTACTGTTTATGTTAAATACTAAAGCTTGAAGACTTGTTCTTAGTTATATATGAATGTCAATTGAAACACGATAGAGGATAAAGTCACGAAGAGCTTAGTCTACAATTTATATTTTGTATTTGTACTTAAAGCATAGACTACTATATTTTTTGCAATACTAGATAGAACACTTTCTGACACTTTCTACTTATAGAATTATAAATAACCTTAGCTTTTCCCACCTATATTATTCCATAGTGGAATCATATTTCAAGGACAGTTAAAGATCATTAATTTTCTTCTCACCAGAAACCAATACCCAAAACCCCGTTCTACTTCCTTTCCCAACACAGTCCATTAACTCATCGACAAAGGATTGCCTATAACCTCGACCACACCGAGCTTATATTGCTATAATACGAACGCATCTGCACCTAAACGCAGTCTCATTGTCATCGGCTTGTCTATTGAGCCGAACGAGTGTCCGGCGCGTCCCTCACTACGCAAATATGATTGTTCAAGATCGAACAGGGACGTAAACGTGGCCGTCAAACGACGGATCGCTGATTCCTGATTTCATCACGTTTCAGAACACCCAACTCGCTCTGTGAGTATAGTCACTGGTTTGACGCTCGTACCAGCTTGTAGAAGGGCGTGCATACGGTGAATCGCGCGTCTTCCGGCGCCATTCTGAGAGTAGCGTGCCCTCGCGATATGGCCATCATTTCGTTTTACTGCCGCGCTGCTTGGGAAGGTTCGATTTGCATCTATCCTCGTCAGATATTCTGTCGTAGCATCATTCGGTTAGTTTGCAAGGACACTTTGATACGCGTCGTTGCTTCGGGTCATGTTTGCTTA
Organism: Ctenoplectra terminalis; assembly: GCA_019453375.1. Classification (NCBI taxonomy): domain Eukaryota; kingdom Metazoa; phylum Arthropoda; class Insecta; order Hymenoptera; family Apidae; genus Ctenoplectra; species Ctenoplectra terminalis. The sequence goes on along the minus strand of SMSQ01022282.1, from coordinate 61,976 downwards.
AGGTCAAACCACTGTAAATTTAAAAAAGAAAATAAGAAAACTATTTTAGAGCTCAATCTTTGTATAAAAAAAAAAAAAAAAAATTGAGAAAAAATTTGTTTTCTATACTTTTAAAACAGATGAATATTATATTAAAAGTTTTGCATGATCGTATCTTTTATTCGCAATATAAAAAATTCAACAACATTGTTCAATATTTTAACCGGATTACCAGAATACCGCCTTAAGTTGTCCGTTGCTGAGGGAAATTCTTTGAGTCGTCGAGGCGCTGGCATCGCGTGTGAACTCCGAGTTCGCCATGTTTATTCGATGCACCATGGTGGAAGGTAAAAATAGTAGCTTGCATTAACACCAGAACAACCGAGGTAGTCAAAATGACTGGTTCATAACTTTGCATACAAATTCTATAAATTTACAGTGATATCATTTTCGAGGATTTTCTATGATTTTTGTAAAAACTATGCGCGAAGAATTGTTACCTTATCATAGGTATTTTTTCAAATACCTATTAATTTAGTTTCTTTGGTACAAAGAAGTCAACTTTAATCGTCGACAGTTCTAGTGTTAATGTATCGTTTAATTTGTTTAAACTCGTCGTTTGTGAATGGACAGATGGAACATTTTTTCCTTTCTTTTTTTCATTTTTATTCTCATACTTTTATGTGCTATTGTATGATGCTTAAGTAATTATCTCTAGGTCATGAATACTATGGTATCATAGATATGCTATCTTGGCGATCGTGCCGCGAATGCCCTATTCTGTTTTATAAAATAGTGTCATTAAATCTTTTAACTTTCCATCGCTAAATCAAAATTGTAGCAAAAATATATCATATCTACAATTCTGAACAATGGTTGCTACGAATCATTCCAATTTCACTCGAATCGTTACTCGCAGCTTGCGCGACATCCGTCATACACCTTCGTATCCTGTTTACACGCATGCATCCTGTGCGCCTCCGATTGGCTATGACGATGGGTGCATGTCACACCGGTAACGGTTCGTCACGTCGAAATATTCTTGTCGACGATGCTTGACGGTCTGTGACGCGAGAATGACAGTGCGCGTGGTTCGATTCAACGCCGATTCATCGATACCTTGGTGTCCGGCATTTGGGTAACAGTTCAACAAAAGTGGTTCTGTTTTAACCTTCTACTAGCTAGAATACAATTTATATTATAGTGATATAATATAAGTATAATATAAATATTATATAAAAGATCGGTACGGTGACACACTGACACACATTTTTTGCTGATTGGATAAGTTTAACTTAATTCTTCAGTTTATTCTGAGTTACTCGTTAAAGTCAAGCGCAGCGCGGAGACAACGCTCTCGCCGACCGTCTTTCTCGCTCTGATTGGTCGATGTTTTTCGTTGACAACTCGTCAACAAAGCTGAATTTGATATTTTCGAAAAGGAAAAAGTTGCTTGAAATCATCTCAAGAATCGCCTCTATAAGCGTCCTTCACTTTGTGACATCCTGTATAGTGATAGCAGTGTATATTAAAAACGGCTGGCACCGCTATGGCGACACGCACGATTTTCTTCAGAGACTATATTTTCAATTAAATTCTATATTTTTATCGATTCAAACACTTCTTTTATTTTAAAATGAAAGTAAATATAACCAAATAAATAAGAAATCGTAAACATTTATAATTCTCTTTTTTTCTTTCCAAAAGAACACTCTAAGTTTTCGCAATAGTCCTTTAAAACTTAAAAAAGTTTACGAGTGCAAAGAGTTAAAAATTATTGTATTTTATTCACCCACAAAAAAAAAGTTCGTAATTACTTATCAAAATTAGAAGAGCAAAAGTTCGATTATCTTTTTTTGTCATTATAAACCTATTTAAATCAGAATATTAAAGATACAACAATAATGATAATACTAAATGTAACTATATTTAAACAAACTGTAACCTCAAATTTTCTGTCACTAGAGAACACTAAAAGTTAAGTTATGCTATCAATAACTGCATAACCAAGTAACAAAGAATTAAATTTCTATTTAAGTTTCTATTTAATTACTTCCAAATAATATTTATTCATAAATAAGAACACCGATGTAACAAAGTACCAAAAATATCTCAGTTCAGCTAATCCCAGCCGTAAAGCAGCGGATCGTTTGAAAAACAGGATGGTTGCAGAAAAAGTTACGGTGGCTCGAGGAGGTGTGGACGATAAGAACAGCGGTTCGTTGGCTGGATTAGGAAGGTGGTTAGAGCGAGTGTTTTGATAGCGTTGTTCCTATTTATCAGGGTGTAAACAGGTGCGAGACTAGATAGTGCAGTACTTAAAAAGGCTAGCATGTTCTGCTGCTTTTCTTTTATCTCTGCTCGCTATTTAACTTCCGTCATGTTGGAATAGAAGCAATTCGATATCTTATTAAAAATCTGTATAATAACCGAGACGTTTTACAGGATTCTTTGAGAAAATTAAAAGAGCATAATGTTCATCAATTTGGGGAATAATAATGTTAACGTTATATCGATTTCAGATTAAAAGAAGAGATTGTAATTGATTATAATTTTTTTTCGGTCACGAGAGAACAATATTCTGGCTATAGAAAATAAATCTTTAACAGGTGAGGTGGAGTCTGAGAAGCTCCATGAAATTAAAAAAAAAAATGTTTGTTTATTATTTATTATATTTGTATCTATTAAAAAAATAGGAAATCTTAAAAGCAAAAGATGACTTAGGAGTTCAAATGGACAATACATTATCGAAAAAAAAAATTTCCTTTTATAATACAAATAATCGCTTTTTATTTACACGTTAAAACCGGCATGAACTTTTTAGTTAATCAAATAAAATTCTTATAAAAACGTTATTCAAAACTATAAAAATACCACGTTAATACAATTTAGTGTAACTACAAAACATGCAATGTATCTAAAAATATTCCACAAATGTTCTTCAGAGGTGATGAAATTTACTAAATTTTATTTACTAAAATAATACAAAATTCCAAGTTCCGTCAACCAACAGGATCACAACGGTCCCTATCAACAGTCGACTTTTCGTGGACCCATTATTCTAAAATCATTTTTTCCACCTAATGTTCGACCGTCGCGCAATGACAGCCATGACTCGACGAAAAAGCAACGCCGTGTTCGCTTTGTTAATTGGCAGATAATTGCCCGTTGGAAGAACGCGCGATCTAATTCACTATTAAACTTCCTCCCGCCACGAAGGACAAAAGGGTAGCAGGATAGCGGGAAAAGATTGGCGGTATGGAACGGGGGTGGGGGAGTTTAGTATGGAAGAGACGAGGGGATTGAATCTTGTCGGTAATTAATGAGGAAAGTTTTACAAATAGCCGAAGGCATAGTCACTAAACGCCTTAGCGAGACCGTGAATTCCATCCGCAAGCAAAATATCTCGCGAAAGTTAGTTTTTAATTGATAATTATCTTTCTTGGTATAAACGGTAATCAGCGTTCCATTCCGTTTCCATGTCCACCTAATTGCTCGTTCTTCCGGCCGCCGAACTGTCGATAAGCGAAAGGGAAACCAAGGCAAGAGTTTCGACGACTATAAATAAGTTGCGCGTATAAATTTTGAGGTTAGGTAAAATTTGTTGGGAAAGAAAGAGAAACATTTTACAGGTATTTTACGTTTATTCGTACGACCATTGTTGAGAAGGACGATCCATTAACTCGATGGAAGTTATTTGTACTGCTTCCTCGAATCGATTCCAGTGAAAGCATAAAAAATATAAAAATTTTATCAACTGTAAAGCGAAACGATTTATTGTTACATTTGTTCCTATTATTCTTCGATATCGTATTTTCACAATAAAAATATCTGAACTCGTACAGTTCCTGGAGGATGAAATTTGTAGAGGTTTCGTTGCTTCCATGTTATGAAATAAAGTTTTGGGTCGCCTTGGATCTGGTTTCCACTATATTAATCAGAACCGTTTCCTGTTTAATACAATTTATGATTACACCGTATCATTTTCGTTGTAATAAACCTAACCGTAGGATTTAATATTATTTTCAGAACAAATCACTGAAGCAGCATTCCTTCGTTCATATATAATTAACAATTTACTGCAACTGAAATCCAACTTTCAAGAGCACGCAAATTCCCTAGCATCCAAAACTATTTTAAGTTGCATCTATCATTCTGTACCATTTAATCACTACAACGTACAAGTAACATTTAACACAGTTACAAATTAAATTCGTGGAAACAAAATTATTCCACGATCCTTAAATCTTATCAAAAACACTCGAATTCCACGAAATTCGGATCAGAATACGAGCCAAAATAAGCCACGAATTTGGGGACCCTAGAGTAACCAAAATCGCCCATTCACCACCCATTGGTCACGCTTAATTCCTCCCGTTACCCAACACTTCCACCTAACCTCAATTCCCATTCTCCACTGCCACCAAAAACGTTCGCCAACCTTCACGCTATCGCGACAACGAAACGGTTTACCCTCGCGACATCAAAGCTCGGAAGCGGAGCGTAGGATCCTGCGAAGAAGGCAGCGTGGCCGCGATATAAAGAGAGATACGGGCAAGATGGGCAGCCTGATAGTCGAGACGTCTGAGAGAGCGAGTAGCCGAGGGCCGGGGCAGCGGCGCTGATATTGCTCGCATTAAACTTTCATATTCAATCTTGCCACCCACCGTTGGGCTCTTTCCCTCGTTCCCTTCCCTTAGCCGGAAGGTCGTGGCGCCGAGAGCAAGCTCGGCCCCGCATCAACCCCACATGTAATTGTGTTATGCCCTCTTCTCTCCCTTCGAGTTCCTCTCCCTGCGCCCTTCTGCAAGCTTTCCACTCTTCTTCCAGCTACCCGCTTCCGCTCGCTCCGCTTACCCTCCTCGTGACGTTTCTTACGCTTCGTTCCCGCAATTTCGTGCCGCGTTTTCTATGGATTGGATTTTCTAATTCGCGCTGCCGTGGCTTCCGGCTTTATACTACGGCCGATCGAGTGAGAGTTTTGGTTTCGACGGTGGGAGCTGTGTGAGATGTGGTTTCGTGGGCGTTGGGATGCTGGAAATTGGATATTGTTTGGTTCGTGGGTGTGATTTGTGTGGAATATTGAATACTTGGGAATTAAATATTTTTTTGTTGGTTGAATAGGTATTGGAATAATAAGAATGTTGTGTATAGAGAGGTATATTTTGGTGCAGATTATTTTCAATGTTAACACTTTGCCGACCGCACGCGCCACAGGGAACTGTTCGGTTTCCACCGCTCTTGGGAAAGCCTATGGAGCCTTCAAAATTAGTTGATTTTATTATATGTTGTGGTCCACAGTAGCAGTCCGTCAGCAATTACGAAAAACTCCAGTTCGAGGTAGTTAACAATGACAGAAAACGAGAAACGCGTTGCTACGGTCAAAATGGGAAATCTCCCCGATCGGTCGGAAACCGTCTTGCTTCGAAATAGGGAGATCTCCCCGATCGGTCGGCAAAGTGTTAAATACTGAAAATTTCACCGAATTGAATAACATTTATAAATAGAGGTAAGTGAACTTAAACAACGTATTTAAAATTCATTCGTTAATTGGAATTCTTAAGTCGACTACCAATGCGTCGAGCGAAAAACCACCAGAAACAAACTCTAACAGTATCGCCAATCGCGTATAGATTCTTAACCAACAAACATAAAGTAAGCGGCACCGTATTCTAAATTACCAAAATACAACCTGTTCCTAACTCATCCGCGCAACCGAACCGTACACCTATCAAAAAGCTTCATATTTAAGGAAATTTATTTGCACATCCGTTCTTTATCGGCTCGTCGTCGCTAACAGGCACACTGGACGTCCAGTGTAACAGGGACAAATGACAGTACCATTCGACACCGTGTTCCCGTTGGCCGGTACTGCCTTTTTCCTCGTCGCCTTCTCCGTGTCCACGGTTATTCTTTATTCCACAGTGTCACGTGTCGCGTATTGTCGAGCGTGTAACGGCGTGTTCGAGCGCGTCAGGTAATAAAATCGATAGTTCGGTCGAGCAGACACACGGTGACGCTCACACTTCCAACTGAAAAAACTAAATCGGCCCGCTGGAGGCCACGGGCAGAAAAATAATAGTGTTCCGTCTGGTATTCACTGCGAGACCGACCGGTCCATAGAATCGCTTTGATTCGGTGGCACTGGCATCGCCGTGCACGGTTTATTGTACAGCCGGCGTTGATTGGAAATATTGGTTCGTTGTTTACCTTTATTCCCGGCGCTAGTATCTCAGAACAATGTTCACGGTGGTCTGGCACGCGCAACAAGCGCCGCTGTTTGCCTTTTATTCCGATTCCCGGTGATCTTGCGAGCGTCAGCGCTCTCGAAACTTGTCAATTACGCTGTCGTATTTACGTACCAGCGTCCCACTTGATAGAAACAAATAACAGAGCAGTAGTTTTGAACGGGTATGGCGCTACGCTGCTTCGATTTATCGTTATATTTAGAAACTATATATTTTTCTTTGTCCCTTCTGCCGATGTCCGGGGTAGTGTAGCGGATGAAAAACGAGCCGATCATTTTTCTTCGACTCGTGTTTTCGATGGGACATAATACGCTGCTGGAAACGATTAGGGCTACCCCCTGTACTGCTATTTTTATTGGTCCATGAAGTATTCATTAGTTTTGATGCTGACAGTATTGGCTTCCGGTGGACGTTGGGTGTAATCCGATGATGTCAGAGGTTATTGGAATCGACTGATTTTATGGATTTCGAAAGGTATAATGATAGAGACGAAGTGGTTTATTAGGTACTATATATTCTGCAATGTAAAGTAACGCACGGTACGACACGGTGTTAACCCTTTGCGCTCGTGAACTTTTTTAAGTTTCAAAGGACTACTGTGAAAATTTAGCGTTCTTTCGGAAAGAGAAACAGAAAATTATAAATGTTTGCGATGTTTTATTTATTTGGTTAATTCAGGTTATTTTAAAACGAAAGAAGCGTTTGAATTGACGAAGATACAGAACTTGATATAAAACTTAATCTCTTAATCACACATCAGAATTGTTATTTGTTATAATTTTGACTTAAGTTTGTAGATACGTTTTTTCGTTCCTGCTCGTTCAATTTTAAAAATCTTAACGGAAAAGTTTCAAAAATAAAAGCCTAGGACTCGTTAATTCAACACTGTTTTTAATAAAGCTCCATTGACATCCAAAGCCACCACTAGCTAAAATTAAAATTTTTCTAGGTCCACGAGATATGAAATAGCACGATATATTATAATTATTTTTAAAGGCCAAGGAAGCGAATTCAAAGAAATATATACAGCAATAATTAAACCCAAGTCCTCTTACTTAAAACTTAATTTAACACTAGAACTACCCACGATTAAAGCATACTTATTTCTGCCGAAAAAATGATTATGAATTTATAAAATTTATAAAATTTCTGTAAAAAATTACGAATCTACGTCTACAACATAACTTTAACACTAGGTTTACGGGCATCGATTGGATCATTTTAACGGGCACATCGAAACACAAATTTTTTCCAATATCATTAGTTCAGTTCACTTCAGATTGATAGATTTCTATAAGGAGAGATTTAAATTGTTCGATTCGTACATTTTTCTACATTTTCATTTTCAGTTTATATTTTCCGCACGCACGATTGCCAAACTTGAGCACGAAATCTGAACCGAGTAAAATTGACGGGTTCCGTAAATCTAGTGTTAAATCCGATAATCTCGATCAGTGCCGCCAATTGAGAGATGACTTCGTGACCTCGCTACATTTCTACCAGCAACAGTATACAAGCAGAAAGTTGCACGCGTCCCACCGTCAAAGAAAATTAGCACGAAGGCCTGCGACGAGGGAGCCCGAGGGCTGCGAACTTTTCCGCAAGCTCGGTGGAACGCCGAGCGTCCAAGGTGCATTCGATGACCGAGCGGCGGCCATGCTGCCATGGCAACGGTCCCCCGCAAACAAAATCCACCCCCGGAGGCCGCGACGGTCCTTGCCGCGGAAGGAATTTCCCGTCGAGCTGAAGAAAGCCCGCGCTCGGTCAAAGACACAGGTCGCCACGAATTTTGCTTCCGGCCACCGTGGCCGGGATCAATCCTTGCGGGGCTCGTACCAGGAAGCTCGAATTGCTTCGTCGAAAACCGTGGGCTTCCGAGAATTTACGGGCTGCGATTTGCAGACCGCTCGGAGAGTGTAAAGATGTTACACGAGGGGATGTTTGGAGTATTAGGATTGGGGAGCGAGAAGGATCTGATGGTCTGAGAAGGGTGGAATGGTGGTTGGAAAGGATTGGTCTGGCGAAGGTGTCGAAGTGGAATTGAATTGGTGAGATCAGACACAACATGAGTAAATGTTTTGTTTTTTTGTTTTTTTGTTTTTTTTTTTTTTTAGTCGAGTTAGGCATTGAATTATGATGTCCGTATTTAAATACAGTGGACTTCTGTGTGACGCGCCAGAGATATGAATACTGTTTTCATGTACACTACCGGTCATAAGTCTTTGTCCACTCTCAAAATAACACGAAAAGAAGGGATATTATTAATGATTTAAATTCAAAATTTAATAACTCAATTTTTACTAAACTAAAATTTTTACTAACTTAATTTTTACTAAACTAAAATTTTTACTAACTCAATTTTTACTAAACTAAAATTTTTACTAACTTAATTTTTACTAAACTAAAATTTTTACTAACTCAATTTTTACTAAACTAAAATTTTTACTAACTTAATTTTTACTAAACTAAAATTTTTACTAACTGTATTATTAATAACTTGAATTAATAGTTAAAGTTATATTAATGATTTTTCTCCCCGACATTATTTGAAATTTTTGCAAAATTCATTAAGCACTTGGAAATCAACTGTTTACTCCACCAAAGTTTAACGCGGTATGAAGGGGTTATCCGATTTTTTAAACATTTTCGACTGAATTTTTATAAATACCGATCAACCGTTTCATTTATATGTTTTTTAAGTTTCTGAATTTCACTTTAACACGGTTAAGAGTAGAATCGTTACATCACTTTAGTTGCAAACCACAATTACAAGCTCTAAATTTTGCAGAAGGTTAAGGATATAACTGTTGAGCTGTCCGAACCGTAGACCACAACTATGTGGAGCGTTAAGTTAAGGAATAGAGATCTACCAGATAGCCGAACAATTCGTCATTCAAACACAGACACACGTACGTACAAACATACTACGATTGAAGATCCTAGTGCAAAAACCGGACAAGTCCAGATTTAAAAATCTGTGTTATAAATTTTTTAAAAACATATAAATATTATACAGAACTTAAAAAAGTATAATTTTATCAAAAAATTGACTTGCCCGGTTTTTTAATCAAGATCTTCAATTTTCCAATAACATCTGTAAAATTCTTTATTTCAAAAAATTCAAAAATGTATTTTAATTAAATTGTGATATCTTAAAAAGGTTCTCTATTTTTAAAAATCTATGTTTAAAAAATTAATTTTATTTAGTCATCACTGTACTATTAAATTTGATTACCGCGTTACTGTAACGATACCACGATCCATCTATAGAAATTATTAGTTTAAAAATTTTCAAATCAAAGTAGAAAATTGTAACCAATCGTAATTTTTTCTCCGATAACCAGGCAAAATTCGGGCTACAGAGGATTAAAAAATAAAAAACTGATACAATTTGATTATCGTTAGAGTTTAGAAGTATTAAAGATCGTGAAATATCCATGGATTCAACATGGACGCAAAAAATGTCGAGCTTAATGAAAACGGACAGCGCAATCTAATCGAAATCTGGGAAATCTGCTGCACTCGACGAACTCCCCTAATTAGTTGCGAATAGTGTTACGTCCGAGGAGAATCCCTTCGATCGTGAAACCTGACGATTAATCTGGAACGTCGGTAATTTTATGCGTTTCGGCTAACGAACGTGGGGCATTCGACGAGGGTCGCAATGAAATATGACTGTCAGAAGATAAATTGGGGTTACAGCAAATTGCACGCGTATCCAAAACTTGCTTACCCGTTTGCTAGTCCTCGGCGATAAATACAAATTAGCAACAAAGAGAAGTCGATATAAAGAATAACCGGAATGGACATTAAAGTTGACATTGGATGTTTTGGATTTATGGAAAAAGGGTTGATACAGCTGTTGCAACATATTAATCTATTATCAAGATGACGCTGCTGTAAGCAACAAACTCATATTTTATGGAAATAAGTTTTTTGAGGACTATTAAATTATGTTGCTGCAACTTAAATGTAGCTGTAAATTAAAAAAAAAGAAATTAAATTCAGAACTATTTATTTGATCTAATTTGATCTACCAGCCCTTTTTATAAAAAATTCCTCAATAAATATAATATCGATTATATAAATTTTTAATCCTTTGCACTCCTAAACTTTTGTCAAGTTCCACAGGACTATTGTGAAAATTAAAAATGTTAGTTTGGAAAGAGAAAAGAAAAGAGTTATAAATGTTTACGATTTTTTATCCGTTTGGTTGAGATAAAAAAAATTTGATTTATCTAAAATACAAAATTACACGCGTCGCCACAGCGACGCCAATTGAGCGCAAAGATTTAATAATAATACATTTTCTGTTGCTCGGACACCTTTCGTCACATAATAAGAATCCAAAAACTGAACACCAATGGTCAACGATTGTCAATAACCTGGGAGCAATTTTAAAGCTACTCCGAAACAATTTCCACGAATGGTCTTCATAATATCACCATAAAAAATCTATTTACTCGAAGCAGAGTCATAAATCCATCGGCGAAAATTCTCGCCCATCCTCCCAAGTCAAACACGAATCCCTGAAATTTGAATACCATCGACGCGTTCGAGGCTAGCCTTTCCCTCTCGACGCAGCCTAAATCAATATGAGGCTTTTACCCTGCGTCGTAGGGGAGCCATCGAGAACAGGACACGTCCATGGAAAGGGGCTGCTCATCGGGAGCCCTTACATATCGAAATTTAATATATATAGAGATAAAAGATCCATCAAATTACCTGACAAAATTCGCTAGGGTAAGAGATCGAACCGAACTTACCATCCCGTGTTACAGAAAATTCACACAATTGCACGTACAGAAGAGGAATGATAAATACGAGGGTTATTTTGTCACTTAGTCGAGGACGTATTTTTAAGGGTCGTCGAAATTAGAATTAAGCAATTAGTCCTANTGCACCATGGTGGAAGGTAAAAATAGTAGCTTGCATTAACACCAGAACAACCGAGGTAGTCAAAATGACTGGTTCATAACTTTGCATACAAATTCTATAAATNTCAAAATGGTCAAAATGATCCACTCGTAATTTTTCAGAGAAATTTTATAATTAATTACGGTGCCTTTTGTAGGATTTTCTACGATTTTCTACGATTTTCAGTGAATATAAATATACTTTAATCGTAGTTCTAGTGTTAAGTTCTTTGGAGGTCCTAACTGGTCATCTAATAAACAATATCGTTCCTCGACGCTAATTTTCACTGTAAGATATCAATATTTGCATTCATTTCTAATCATGACTGTACTGACCATTGTTTTTTATGATTTTTTCTTTTCTCTCGAGTAGTTTCTAGATTCCTTCTTCAAAAACTTTCAAATGCTTTTACCTAAAAATCTTCCTCAATGCTGATTTTAAGTGCCCATTATTGTAAAATGTTTGTCGATTAAAAAATTTTATAATACTTGGAATAAGTAGAAATTGGTTGAGGCGAACGTGGTGCGAGTTTCCAATTTATATTTTTAGTTTTTTAAACGCTGCGTTGCTAGAGAAATGAATCTTTATTCGTATCAGTTAAAAACATAAAAGATTCTTTAAAATGCACCATTACAAATTTATAGAATTCAAACGAGAAATTTCAAACCATTTTATTGTTAACATGTATTAAAAAAATAGAAAACAAAATAAAAAAAAATCTCCGGCACCGCTAATGACCACGATGCGACGTAAAACCAATATTAACAAGAATAACAACGAGCATCTGCAGAAACACAGAAACAATGCTCAAAAGGAATACACAATCTTGATCTACAACTACCGTAAAAAAAGAAAAAAAAAAAAA
>SMSQ01022282.1:0-48230 GCA_019453375.1 Ctenoplectra terminalis | reverse complement strand
TTTTTTTTCTTTTTCTTCTTTTTTCTTCCTTTTTCTTCCTTTTTTTCTTCCCCAACCCCTCTTATTCTCTCTTCCTACGGCCCCTAATCGCCAGGAGAACACGAACCACCTCGTCGACGAGAGCACGGAAAGAAGAGGACAGGAGCGGAAACTCGCGGCGGGTTATCGCGGCGGCACGATAAAGGGACCGGGAAAATACGCGTAAGAGGTTGTAGCTGGCTCGCACAATGTGTCTTTTTACTAACTGTCATATGCATAGGGAACAACGGGGGTCGTCTACAGAGGCTGCTATCGAAAAGCAATTTCCGAGACGTCAAATGGAATGGAATCGAGTCGGGGAAAAGAAAGTTCGGTGACATTTTTGTTGGTAACTCCGCGCTCCCGTGGCTCGAGATCACTTTCAGTGTGGGAGCAAGACTTCAAAAAGGAGAAAAAAAGAAAAAAAAAAAAAAGAAAACGAGAGGTGGAGAGGGAGAAGAAAATAGAGAGGGTCAGAGGAAAGGTGGAGAGAACATTGGAAGGGTGGAAACGAAGGGAAACAGGGTGAAAAAAGACGGGCAAGAAATAGCGGAGAAGCCGTATCTTCAACAGGTGCAAAGTGTCGTCCGTTGAAAGGGCCACTCCTCGTTTCGCCTCTTGCTTCAGTCCGTTCCTCTTCCTTTCGCTTCTTAAACCGCAAGCTCTTTGATGAAAGGCCTAAAGCCGGCTACCACCTTTGGGGAAAACGAGCCACGGCCCGCCGCCGGGTCGTAATAAGTCAATGCTCCGTTTTGGGAACCTAATATATTCTCTAATGAGGATGTATGATGACTATTGTTTGCATCGTCTTTACGCGAAGCCGATTTTAGGTGCGTGGAACAATCGGTGCAAGGTATACGGGGAGGATTGTAAAATTAACGGGTGCATTAACCGCTCTGTAGTGTCCACTCGTTGGATTAGGAACACTCGCGAAGATATAAATTTCCAAAATTTTCTAAATTTCCTAAATTTCCTCAATTTTAGAAGAAACTGTTATTTAACGCTGGAACAACCGACGATTAACCCTTTGTAGCCACGAGTCACACCCGTGGCGTCGATTCTGGCTAAAATACAATAAAAAGACACGATAGTTGTGATAAAGTTCAATTTTAACTTTAACTGTAATTTAAATTTACAAGTTTGAAAATTAGCAAATACAAAATGTAATATTTCAATACTTTGCGTTTGACTGAGTGTCAAAGACGTGAATAACTATTGCTAATATGCACGAAGATTGAAGAAATGGTAAGCCAACGGGTTAAAGTATGCTTATTTCTACCGAAGAAATCAAAGTGGAAAGTGTATAAAATAATATGTAATGCAACTGAGATAAACGTTTATCTATATTTTTAACGGAGAATCATGGAAAATCTCCCCTAAGGTACCTCAGTTAATTTATAAAATTTCTGTAAAAAATTACGAATGAGTCATTTTGACCACTTTCGTAGAAAAGAAAAGAACAGAGCTAAATTTTGTCTCCTAAGGGATTAATTTATGACCTTGCTATGTAGCTTCCATTAATTATAATTTCGTGTGGATTATGTTGCGTTTCGTTTTATTTCTGTTTTTCTTTTTTTTTTTTCCTGTTTTTTATGAGGTTCGAATTTTGTTTTCAGTATCAATTAGTACAACCAGAAGGAAGGTGATTTCTCGTACGAAAGTAAATCGAAAATAGGGAACGAAATTTTAGCTATTTTTAGGACTTGTTTGGGAACACTGTAGAGCAATGATGATGAGAATTAAACGTCGAATGGGAAAGGTAGTTGCTGGTATTGACAACCTGTAATTTTGAAGGGCATGGAAAAGGAAGGGACCGAGAAAGTACCGTTTTAAACCCCTGTGGAGAGTCTTTCGTTACTGTGATTAGGTTATGTATGTTCATGATGGAGGAAGTAGGAAAAATGGGACTTGGTGAATTAAATTACGGCGACCAGAGTTTGGACGGTCATCGGAGCGTTATTGTTGCACGCAATATTTTATTTAACACTGGAACTACCGGAACTACAATTCATAATTTCTCATAGAATTTTTATAAATTAACTCTGATACATTTTTTGAGAGGATTTTTCACGATTTATCGTGAAAAAAACAGATAAAGATTTGTCTCCTTTGCATTATGTATTTTTTCATACACCCTTTATTTTTATTTCTTTGGTACAAATTAGTATATATTAATTGTCGGTAACTGTAATGTTAAACCTACAAAAGTCCTAACCGTCTCGATGATGATAGCGATTTTTAAAAAATTTCTACGTCACTCCCAAAGTAAAATTCCTACAAATCGTGTATAATTAAAAAAATAACGAAACTGACAATTATTGACAAATCGAAAAATTGTAAAAAAGATAAGCGTACTCTTGGAAACGTGATAACTGAAATCAGCTGATAATTGACAGAGGAAGAAGAGGTGGAGCATGCATTGCAACGTCGAAACTTCGTTCGGTATTCAATTTAGGTTTTTCTTGCGCGTCGCTCGATTTCCTATTAACGTTTCGATGTCTATAACGAGGCAACCGTTCTCGAAACGTTTTGTTGCACTGCTAGCAACGACAACCGTGTCGAGACGTTAACGTTTTAAATTAGTTTTACGTCACCAGTGATTGCATAATCATTGCAGGCGTTCGCAGGACTTACATCTACCAACGAATCTCCAACAATTTCGCTCACCTCTGAATGGTAACTCTCTAAACTGACTTGATTATATTAATAAAAAATAGTTGCGCTGGCAAAGTTTGTTAAAAAAAAAAAACATTAACCAGTAGTTTTAAACAGTAAAACAAAGTTCGTTATTTACGATTAATATTAAATTAATTAATTATTTTTATTTAATTATAAATTAAATTATTGGAAAGATTTAAATAAAGAATAGCTCTGAGAAAATTTACAGAAAATTAAACGCACAGACCCAGCGACGTCCAATTAACGAATCTCTGGCAAGTTTCCTTCTCAAGATCGCTCAAACTGATTTTGTCACTGAATATGCACTTAACGACAGAGAATAACATGAAAGATAAAACTAAATATATCCAACATACTATTACAACCGATCACACGAGACGAAGTTACATTTTTATTAAACCAAAAAATACAATATCTATTTTTTCGTTATTAAAAATCATACAACTAATTCTCGTCAAATTAACGCAGCCTTTCTATAATAGAATCTCCCCCACCGTAAAGAAAAAAAAAAACACCATGCAATTTCACCAACCGCATAAATCCAACGAAAAATCCTCAACACCGAGGATAATAAAATTGGAGAGTTTCGTTGAAACGTTTCGGTTCTCTTCGGCCGCCATGTTGGCCGGCGATGAGCCTGAGCCGCTACGAAATATTTTAATGCATTATTCCATGGAAGGGAAAACAAACGAGGGAAAGAAGAAGATAAAAGAATAAAGAGGAAAAAAGGAAAGAAGAATAAAAAAACGAACCAACGCAGCGACGAAGAGAGGGAAATTGAAATTTCAGAGCTCTGTATTTCCCCGTTGGATTTACGCCGTTCCGTCGACGAGTCGCGTTATTTTCGAGCGTAATGAATGGCCTCTACACCTGTTACGGTCTATATTTCACGTACGCCGAGAGCACAACTTCCCTCGTCATCATCATCGATACCATGAATTACTTATCGGCGCGTTTCATTATTCGAGCGCTGACGATAGCCCGGAAACCGCAACATACCGTCGCTCGAGAAACTTTCCGTCCTACGCTGGCACGCGAGCTTTCCCTCCGACTTTCTTATTTTATATTCTACACCGTGACCGTCTCCTTGTGGGAAAACCACGCGTCGCATCGAGTCGATACGATTGGCCGACGAGGAACGGCCGAGGGGAAGGGAAAAATTAAACGTGGACAAATATAATCGAGAGAAGTTTCTTGGAGACCGAGCTATTCCATCGAGACACAACATTTTTGTTTTGTTCTCGTTTGTTTGTTTTTTTTTTTTTTCTTTTGTTTTTGGGCGTGCATTGCGCGAAAGTCTAAGACTAATCGGGAACGGATCGATTTATTGCCGGGGGTGGAGGATCAAGCGGGTTGGGGTTGCGATGGGGGTGATTGGAAGCTTGCTACTTCTGAGGAATAAGAAAGAAAGAATTTTATGGGTTGAATGTTTGATTTTAACGCGGTGTTTCATGTTTTTAGGATTGTATGTCTTTATTCTGAATGATAGTGATTATAGGTGTTAGGATTGCATGTTTTTAATCTAAATGATAATGATTATTGGTGTTAGGTATTGTGCAAATAAAGACTTTTTAACGTAGTTCGAGGATAGTTGGACCAACGGAAGAGATCGGTCAGTATTAACACATCTTGGGCTAATCAAACGGCTAAACTCGTTTTATGCATATTATCATTAAAGCGCGGGAGACGACAAAACTCGTTTTCTACGAATTATCGTGGCTTTTTTGGCGACGAAGCGATTTTTTTACAATAAATAGACTTTCTTTACAGTAAATTCCTAAAAATGGACCACGATAGAATAGAATGTGACGACGAAGAATTGTTTAAAATTTCGATTTTTGAGAAAGTGTCTTTACTTTTATAAAGCGAATAAAGAAATTAACTTTTCAGAAGAAACCGAAAGTTTTATTACAAAATAATCCATAGTTCAAAAATTATAGCTATTTTATGCACAAGTAACTTTGCGCGCCAATTGCAAAAAATCGTCCGCTATATGATGAGAGTTTGACAAGAAAACACCCGCTTAAGATGTGTTAATATACTCAGAATAAAATAAATAAATGGTCTTAATATTGTTCTTTTACTGACAATTGCCGCAAAACCGTATACGCATTACTACATTTGGTTCAAACAATAAATACTTAATTTTTAAGCAATAATTTCAATTTCCAGTCAAGTTCCAATAGACATCGGTTCACTTTAAAACAACATCTAGAAAATTTAATTGAAACAGTCTGTGACACGATACGGTTCGGTATCCTGAAAGAATAAATTCCTGTTCACAGGGTCCCACTCGGAGATACGTCAACATACGGTGCAATTAAAATAGTAATAACATCTTGGAGGAGAGGGGGCGGAAGGGAGATTTAATGCCGGTTTCCGGGCATGAAACAATCTCAGCCACGCGGCGGGTAATGTATCAAACAGATTAGAAGATCTAAACCCGCGGCATTACGGACCCGGAAACGGTCGGCTCGTAACGTATTTCAACGGGTTATCGTTCGCCGCGGAACACAGCCATGGCGGCGAGATGTGCATTGTTAAACAGCGAACTCGGTAAATTCATTATAACGCGACTACTTCGGGTGAACGGGCTGGAGAGTTGCTTTCAAGTACGGGGGGATTGATTTTACCGCTTTACACTTTGAAATCAGCCCAGCTTACCGAAGTTAAAAGCTTCTTTCCGGTTCGAGGAAGAGAGGTTCGTAAGAAAGTTCGGACGCTTAACACGTTGTCTGTACATTTTTAGAGTTTTCTGTGTTTTATAGTCTGGCTTATAATGGAATTTAGTAAGAAGGTATTCAGCAATGTGATTAAAAGTAAAAACTGTTAGCTGTTGAATTTAGTAAATAAATATTGGATAAATGTAATTAGGAATGAAAATTATTAATCGTTAAATTCGGTAAGAAAACTAATAAAAATTCGGTAATGTATTTAATCTGTTAACCGGGTCATTTTTCGATCAGGAGCTCCTTTGTATTCTGAATTAAGAATTAATAGAAAAGAATTCATTTTATTTACTGCAAATATCAGCGTGTTTCTAATGAAAATGTAACGATGCACTCAAAAGCAAAAGATTCCTGGGAAAATAAATTGTTAACAAGTTAAAAATGAAAATTGTTAAGTATTGAATTTAGTAAGAAAATATTCAGTAATGCGTTTAAGAATGAAAATTATTAACTACCGAATTTAATAAGAAAATATTCAGTAATGTGTGTAAAGATGAAAATTATTAACCATCAAATTTAGTAAGAAAGTATTCAGTAATGTGTTTAAGAATAAGTTATTAACTACTGAATTTAATAAAATAATATTCAATAATGCAATCAAAAATGAAACTCATTGACTATTAATTTTTTTAGAATTTTTAACCTCACATTGTCACTTATATATTTTAAATGATTTCTATGGTACCGATTACTACAATATATCAGAAAACGCAACTTGAGAAAAATCAAAGTATTGCGTTTCGCAAAACACTACGTTTCTTCCTCTTATTATTATGATTTCAATTTTCAAATAAACATTTTCAAATCACAAAATTCCGCACAATCTTTACCCCGCGTTTTCCGCGAAACAACGCTAAAAACTCTAAAAGACGCATCCGTCGGATCGACAGAACGACGAGACGCGAAGCGTGAATAATTCCGTCTGCTAACCATTCATTTCGCAGCCGATATAAATTATTGCTGGCAATGCATTAATTTCCTTTGCGAATAATTAACAACCCACCGGACAACGAATCCTTGCCGGGACCAGCGATGGTCAGTCTTACCCCCTGGTCGCCGCCCCCGTCGAAACGCCCGGTAACCCCGCGCGCGGTCGACACCTGAAATATTAATCATGACTTACAGGTGCCGCGGCCCGGACCATGGGTATGCTCTATCTGCATTATTAAGTGGGCTCGCGCACGAGCGTAGGCCTGAACGTTGCCTCGCGAAACGAATATGAATGGCCTACCTTCGATGGTATTGTTCTGAAGTGAGGAGAAGTTGCAATTGCTTTGTATTTATGGCACAGATCTTCCAACTGCTGGATACTAGGTCTTCCGAACTCGTTTTAGAGTAACAGACAGAGGAGCGAGTTCAGAGGTCTTATTTAACACTGAAACTACCAAAGCTGTCGAATAAGTGGTTCGTAATTTCTCGTAGAAGGTGTATAAATTTTTAACGACACATTTTTCAGTATTTTCCGTGATTTACTGTGGAATATATGGTTAATTTGTTTCTTTTATGTTATGTATCTTTTTCAAATATCTATTATTATGATTTCTTTGGTACAAATAGGTATGCTTTAATTGTTGATAGTTTTAGTGTTAAGGAGAGGGATGAAATATATAAAAGATATATTTTTAAACCTTCTATTGTAAGGTCTAAACAAATAGGTATGGTTTAATTGTTGATAGTTTTAGTGTTAAAGAGAGGGATGAAATATATAAAAAATATATTTTTAAACCTTCTACTGTAGACTCTAAAATTTATTTGTAATTCATTTACTAAAAATTTTGCTCGATAATAGTCTAAATAATCAATTTCATATCAACTATTAATGTATTACAGAAAATAGTAGGTGAGATTAAGTAATTTATTGGATTAAACGTAAAATGCATAGAAGATATTAAAATGTAACATAAAATGAATAGTAAATTAATTTTTTTAAGATTCCATACCGTCTACGAGAAAATGAAGATTTCTTTTTACATAATTATTGTACCTTCGTACCTTTGATATGCAGAACGAGACGAGGAATCAACTTATGCGAAAAGAAAAATAAAGGAAAGGTGTAATTTCACTTTCCAAGCACACCGATACACGCTTAAAAAAAAATATAGAATCTTATCATAGAGTTTATTAAACACTGCAAAATTTTCCTCCACGATTTTTTTCTAATCTCACTTTGAACACACCTATAACCTAATCCAGTTGCCAGAATCACTCCGTTCAGTTCAATATTGATACGCCAAATTGAATAACGATTTAGTCCAGCTGAATATTAAACACGATTCGATTCGAAGAAACGACACCGCTGATAACTTAAAACAACAGTTCAAACGAACCAGGATAATTAAGACGAGTCGAATCTTCGACGTCGAGTCGACAAGGGCGGTTGGTTTTATTAACTGTAGCGCAACTTTCTCTTTCCGTTTCGTTGCCGGTGGTATAACGACGCGTCGACCTTCCCGTATAATTCGCTCGAGTATTCTTTCGCGGTACATTTCGTGTAACGAGGCCAACAAACGTCATCATCCTCGTTCTTTTCGAACATTACAGTCCGTCTAGCTCTCCGGGCTGTAAAAATAACACTTCCGCTCCGTTATTCCCAAGGGCGTGTATAGAAACATGAAGGTTCGTTAAACACAACGTGATTTATTGGTTTTTCGTCCGGATTTCCACGGCCAGTGGAGTATTCTCGTTCCAGAAAACCGTTCCGCTTCTTTTTTCTTCCTGAAACGGTATCGGCGAACTTATGACGTAACCGCTTGAGCGCGCCGATGCAGCTTCAACTAACCTCGTAATCACGTTTTAACTTATAAAATATAAATTTTTTATTCCGCGAATCTGTGATTTTTTTGAAACTCGGTTCGTATTATTGGGATAATATAGAGCTTTGAAATATCAAATATTATGTTCGTAGTTTTGGTTTGTTGCTAGCAATCTGATGTGCAAAAAATAGTATTTTATTTTTATTCGTTTATCTTTTTAAGAAATTAGCGTAAAAACAGGAACACGACGAAGATAAAAAAAAAATATAGAGAAGAAGAGAAGTTGAAATTGAAATGATGCTGGAATATTTTAAAAAAATGTACCTAAAAATTAAAATTTACAAATATAAACTACCTAACTCATAATTATTTTATGCGTAATTTAATTTCTGTATCGAAAATTCAATGCTTTTTATTCCTAACTGTATATTCTGTAATATTACTTAAAATTCCACGTAGATCACTATTACACAGTCGATTACAAAAGTATTCCGCCATCTTAGGTATTAAACGAATCTTGTATACAAATATAAATTTGTAAATGAAAAGCTAAATCAAAACCTGTTCTTGGCAAATATTTATGAGTATATTTTACGATAACGTGTAACAATTTTTAAATAAATCCAAACATATAGAGGAAAAGATTATATTTTAAAAAAGTAATATTAATAGCTAAGGTGATCGGATATATTTATGACCAACTGTACGTTAATACATCACCAACTGCACTATATTCAAAAGCTATTCAAATGTCAAAGCAGTAACCGGACCAGCATTGTGTCCGCGATCGTAAGTGTAGATTCGGCTGTAAGTGACAAACTGTCTCACGAATGATAAGGGATTGAGGATCGGCTAATATCCAAAGTTGTTGTACGATCGTTGTTCGATACGACGTGGCTATCAAGCAATAGAAGCGAAACAACGCACAACGGTCTAATATTTCCGAAGAGACAGGAGTTATTGTGCCGTTGTAGTCGCCGTATATTCGAAACGCTGCAACATGCACGATATTGGCAGAGTATTTTATCTTTAATTCATATTCCTTGTACCTAGTCCTAGCGCTAACGCAGCAACACATCTATTACTGTTATCGAAAATAGCTAACCTTTGTAGTTCTACTGCAACGAATATATCGATCAAATGTATTTTACACTGTACATCCGATGCCGAAGAATNGCCTCATCCTTTTCCTCGTTCAAAAATATCGCTTCACGCTCGTACAAATATTAGTATTCATTACGAAGGTCGACACAGAGCCGAGTTCTCGCAATTTCACTCGTGTTTTCGCCGAGTGATATTTACGATTCGCGTGTCGACGTAGAAACGTCGTTTCTGTTTGATGAAATTTTGGTGTCGATTTTATACGAGTGAGTAATGTGGAACAGATTTGTTGATTTATTGATTTCAGCGGAAGATATTGAACAGGAGAAATTCTAGCCCTGTAACTGTATAAATTTCAAAAAAATATTTTTTATGCAATTTCAATGGTGTCCATGGAAGAATACGTTGGAACAAATAACTTTGTTCCAAGATCATTTTTTTCTTCTTGCTTTTCAAAATATAAATGCATATTGTATCCATAATTAAANTCCATTGTTTTCGCCTAACACATATATAGTTTCATCGTAAGCAAATGGTTAAACCTCTGCGCACTAATATCCGCCGCAAGTTTTCACCCTTCAATTCAATCACCGCTATCACGGACGAAGAAAAACAACGTCGAAGGGACGAACCGAGAGACACGCCATCCACCTCGACTAAATATTTTAAGCGCGCGATCCATTAGATCGGCGGGCGTAAAGGCCAGCAAAGTATTAAGTCCGTTCGACGGGGAAAACAAAGTTAGTCCTGGAGGGCTGCGGACGATGGCGGAACGACGACGAGGACGCCTCCGTCTCGCCTCGAATTCGATCCCCGGGCGCAGCAGCCGCAGATGACGGCAAACTGCTAATAGGAGGCAAGTTTTAAATGCGTGTAACGTAATAACGCGTGCATTAGGCGACTACTATGGCGTCGGCGGCGTCTGCGGCGGCGACAACGATAGCAGAGCCATTCTCTGTAAGGGGTAGTTTGCCTGACAACTCGATTACACGATACCGGCCCGGCTGAGTGGCAAGTGGTGATATATGGCGCGCATGTACACGACGCCCTCTGCCTCTCGAGTCACTTAAAATAATGAGAAAGCCCGGTGTATCGGCTCCGGCTACGTTCCTTTTCACTTTTCCTTTATTTTTTTCACCTCCCAACCCTTATTGCCGCAGCCACAGCACACCCGCGAACGTCCACGTTGTTGTTGTCGTCGTTGTTGCTCCTCGCCGATCACTCTCGAGTCATCTAACCGCGCCGAGTAATTACCACGACGAGGCTGCTTTTTAATCTTGATAGAAGAACCGAAGGACGGAGAACGGTTCGAGGACAGGCCACCGCGGGGTAACGAATTCATGTCCTTGGACCGTGTAATAGGTATGTAATGGAAGCTTGAGTCCTCTTTTATGATACGTTAATGCTATTAGAACTGAAATATGGAAGCTGGCTTCCTGTGATTGGTCTTAACCTATTCAGAACCGGTAACGCCCTCGAGGCGTCGTATGATGTTTCGATCAGATGACCTTTGGCGAGGTAACGGTGATTAGTATAATTAATTATTTCATGGAACAGGTTAAAAAAAAATTAATTTATGAATTTGTTCAGGTACTGATTCATGTTATATTTCGTCTGAATAAATTATACAAGGAAATAAAGAGTATTTTAGTTCTTTTTATAATTAATAACCTGGTTTCGTATCTCGCTTAACGATAGTAGATTCTTTAATTTAAATATAAAGTTTGGAGGTATCGTTACATTAACTCTGGAAAGTGAATTTTGTAGCTCGGAATATGATTGTCTGTCAAAACAACGACTCAGCGAAACGTCCTACAATTACGGCATGTTTAAAGGTAATTATTTCGAAATAAAATCAGGAACCATTTGTTCAACTGTTAAATTGCACGTGTACCTTCCGATTAACATAAATTCAACAGTTCGATAAAGACTTTTGTGCACCGGAACATTAACAACTGTATATCAACAATGTTAGCCATTTTATTAAAACGAAGAATACATTGTTTCACGCAAAGGTTATGCGTAATACATAATAGGTTACAGTCAACACTGCTCGCATTGGTCAATAGAGCGGCAAA
Source organism: Ctenoplectra terminalis (assembly GCA_019453375.1). Classification (NCBI taxonomy): domain Eukaryota; kingdom Metazoa; phylum Arthropoda; class Insecta; order Hymenoptera; family Apidae; genus Ctenoplectra; species Ctenoplectra terminalis. The sequence continues at coordinate 36,872 of SMSQ01022282.1, read as the reverse complement.
ATTCAAATCTGCGAAATATTTTCATCTAAACTATTCGCAAAGAGATAAAAGGGCCTCATCCTTTTCCTCGTTCAAAAATATCGCTTCACGCTCGTACAAATATTAGTATTCATTACGAAGGTCGACACAGAGCCGAGTTCTCGCAATTTCACTCGTGTTTTCGCCGAGTGATATTTACGATTCGCGTGTCGACGTAGAAACGTCGTTTCTGTTTGATGAAATTTTGGTGTCGATTTTATACGAGTGAGTAATGTGGAACAGATTTGTTGATTTATTGATTTCAGCGGGAGATATTGAACAGGAGAAATTCTAGCCCTGTAACTGTATAAATTTCAAAAAAATATTTTTTATGCAATTTCAATGGTGTCCATGGAAGAAAACGTTGGAACAAATAACTGTCCCAAGATAATTTTTCTCTTCTTGCTTTTCAAAATATAAATGCATATTGTATCCATAATTAAAACCCGTTCAAAGATGTATAATGACGTAATCTTAAAATAACCTTTAATCCCCAAAATAAAAATTAAACAGACTTGTTTCTATCAAAATTTACTAGTCTTATAGAAAAAAAAAAAAAAAAAAAATACCAAAAATAACACTAAATCTTCAAACACAGCTTCCACGGTATTAAAAATAATTAGTAAACAGAAATTGTATCCATCTGTTTTTATTAGAATTACTTCAATCTGGACAATAATTCGTCCGACTACCTAACCTATACCATACGAAAAAAAATTCGTTCGAGTATCTAATTTGTACCGTGTAAAAAATTCGTGNATATTTACGATTCGCGTGTCGACGTAGAAACGTCGTTTCTGTTTGATGAAATTTTGGTGTCGATTTTATACGAGTGAGTAATGTGGAACAGATTTGTTGATTTATTGATTTCAGCGGGAGATATTGAACAGGAGAAATTCTAGCCCTGTAACTGTATAAATTTCAAAAAAATATTTTTTATGCAATTTCAATGGTGTCCATGGAAGAAAACGTTGGAACAAATAACTGTCCCAAGATAATTTTTCTCTTCTTGCTTTTCAAAATATAAATGCATATTGTATCCATAATTAAAACCCGTTCAAAGATGTATAATGACGTAATCTTAAAATAACCTTTAATCCCCAAAATAAAAATTAAACAGACTTGTTTCTATCAAAATTTACTAGTCTTATAGAACAAAAAAAAAAAAAAAAAATACCAAAAATAAAACTAAATCTTCAAANCTAATTTGTACCGTGTAAAAAATTCGTGCATCTAGCCTGTACCATATAAAAAAATTTGTTCAAACGACCACGAGATGTGGGTCGCGTTTGATTTCAAACCGGCGGTATGTAAAACGGTTTAATTACTCGACAGCAATAATAAAGCCGGAGAAACATCTACCCCTCCATCTGGATCAAGGGGCTACGTTTCCTCGTTAGGGTAACCTTACCTCCGGCGTGTTTATTCTGCCGATGAGAAGCCGCATCTACGTAAAAGGAGAATGATATTTACGACGAGGTCGGTATGTAGGAGCCGGGACGAGCTTTATGATCAAGCTGCGCCTTGGCGGAAGGAAGGGTGGGCTCGCTACGGGAAACGGGAGATGCGTATCCAGTTCGTAATTTGTGTGTAGCCAGTAATTTCGTTCTTGCGCCGACTGCGATGCCTGTTGCTTTATAACGGAACCCTTATCGGCGTATTCTCGATCGTCATTACGAACGATTTGTTTCAGCTTAATTGCTAATCAATTTATCGCGTAACTGATTCATAATCAAGTAATCGAATGGATACATTGATTTTTATTGGCAACCGAATGTGGCGAAGGATACGTCTCTTTGATATTATGAGAGATTACAGGGGTGTACCGAAGAACCGTGACCTTCTGTTGCTACTGGGAATTGCTTTCGGTATATCAATTTGGTAAATCGAATGATGACATTAATCTTGTAGTAGTTGGACCGTGGTTTGTTGCACTTATAGCGAGAGCAATACCACAGGAATTAAACCAGTAACAAAAAGTAACTTAATTTGATCAAATATAATATTCCACTGTTCTATCATTCATGTAGGGTATAAATTAACATAAGATCTTATCCCTCTGTAGCCCGAATTTTGTCTGCTTGTTGGAGAAAAAATTGTGATCGATCACAGTTTTTCGCTTTGATTTGAAAATATTATAACTAATAATTACCGTAGATGGATGGTGGTGTCGCTACAGTAATACGGTAATCAAATTTAATAGCGCAGTGATAACTAAAGAAAATTAATTTTTTAAAATATAGATACATCAGTTTGTAACTTTTAAGTCACACCGTCCCATACAGGGTTAAATAACAAAAGAGAAATAAGAAACAAAATGATACACTCTGCATTGCTAAAGAAAATATGAAATATTTCTTAATCAACCCTCTATAGCCCGAATTTTGGCTGCTTATTGAAGACAAAATTACGATCGATTACAGTTTTTCGCTTTGATTCGAAAATGTTTTAACTAATAATTACCGTAGATGGATCGTGGCGTCGCTACAGTAATACAGTAATCAAATTTAATAATGCAGTGATAACTAAAGAAAATTAATTTTTTCAAATATAGATACATCAGTTTGTAACTTTTAAGTCACACCGTCCCATACATGGTTAAATAACAAAAGAGAAATAAGAAACAAAATGATACACTGTGCATTGCTAAAGAAAATATGAAATATTTCTTAATCAACCCTCTATAGCCCGAATTTTGGCTGCTTATTGAAGACAAAATTACGATCGATTACAGTTTTTCGCTTTGATTCGAAAATGTTTTAACTAATAATTACCGTAGATGGATCGTGGCGTCGCTACAGTAATACAGTAATCAAATTTAATAATGCAGTGATAACTAAAGAAAATTAATTTTTTCAAATATAGATACATCAGTTTGTAACTTTTAAGTCACACCGTCCCATACATGGTTAAATAACAAAAGAGAAATAAGAAACAAAATGATACACTGTGCATTGCTAAAGAAAATATGAAATATTTCTTAATCAACCCTCTATAGCCCGAAGAATTTTTGGCTGCTTATTGAAGACAAAATTACGATCGATTACAGTTTTTCGCTCTGATTCGAAAATGTTTTAACTAATAATTACCGTAGATGGATCGTGGTGTCGCTACAGTAATACAGTAATCAAATTTAATAATGCAGTGATAACTAAAGAAAATTAATTTTTTAAAATATAGATACATCAGTTTCTAACTTTTAAGTCACACGGTCTCATAGAGGGTTAAATAAACTTTTAAATTTCCAAAATTCTTTGCCAACAACAGCTTAATCTGCTTTAAAATTCCACTCCAGTTCATACCACCATTTTGTAATAAAAATAATCACATAGTCCTAACACTTTCTCCATATGAAAAAACGAATATACTCAAAATTCTCACCCACACCGCATAACATTTATACCCAATCACGAGCGTCAAAGAGCACCAACATTCCCATTACACCGTCCAGTTATCTCTGCACCCAAAACGAATCGATGTTTCAGAAATCGCGTCGCAGAAATCTTGCGACCATACTTCTCCTAGTTCGCAGGGGAAGGGGACGCTAGTCGCGGCCCAATATTAACGGCTGGCATTATCCAGCGACGCAGACGTTTTATTTCCACTTGACCGTCGATATATTCTGCCAAACTGCCTGCAACTGCCAGCGCTTCGTAAGCTGGATCCAACGAAATCGCGCGATCCTTCGCTTCCTACAAGCAATAACAGTCGCGCCTGTCCGTCGACCGAGATCGTTGACTCGCGAAAACATACGGTTCTCCTTGAATGACGAGTCGCTATAATCGCAACGATAGCAGCAGCGTCGCGCAAGGAAGCCGTTGCAAGGATTTGCACGAGAATTTATTGGCGAGCATGCATAGGTACACGTGTACGGGAGCAACGTGCTAGACCGTGTTGCGGTGGCGCCTGCTGCGCGATATAGCCGGTTGCGGGAACAGTACCGGCGTTTATGGTTGTTGGGTAGGCCTAACCTGTGCACCGTTCATACGCCATCTATGTCATGCGAATATTAGCGAGGCTCTTTGAAGCAGCTCCCGCATACCGCTAACTGGTTGCGCGCTATGTTACGTTGTAGATTGCAACACGCGTTCGGGCGCATATGTTGTTTGGTCGGTATCTCTCTGTACAGGATTCCTTGAAAGTATCTTGGGACAGAGTTTGGATGCATTTCGTATGGTTTGGGAAAATTATGGAAGTTCGTATTGGATGAAAAGTGGAACGTTTACAGACGCCACAATAAGTTGGGAATATTTTCTTCAGTTGCAAGTTTTTTTTTTTCTAGAAACGACGAACGATTCGACAAGATGTCTCTCTGTACTGGATTCCGTGAAAGTATCTTGGGACAGAGTTTGGATGCATTTCGTATGGTTTGGGAAAATTATGGAAGTTCGTATTGGATGAAAAGAGGAACGTTTACAGACGCCACAATAGGTTGGGAATGTTTTCTCCAGTTGCAAGTTTTTTTTTCTTTCTAGAAACGACGAACGATTCGACAAGATCGAAATTGTTTATTAACACGTTGACTGCCGTGGGGGTGACCGGTGACCGGCACTCGACTTGGCTACAGCGTCATGGCGGCCACCGGTGACCGGCGACGCGACTAATAGTAAAATACATAATTAGAGTAAATATCGATACTGATAAATTTTCAAACAATACCACTGTTACTATAACGGTTCGAAGAAATTAATGCCACAAAGGACATGCAAAAATAATTTTATTCGTACAAGTGTTAGAGAAATCGTGGTAGACGAACGACTGAAGCAGGCCATGTGAGTTTCGTCAAGGCACTTCCCCACTTAAGGGAAATTACTTGAGACCTAGGGCAATAAACTCAGGCAGATATACTGGCGGGAACGTCCTCACGACTCCTCGATAGTCCAAGGAAAGGACATTATTGTAACCGCCTTCAGCGCGAACACACGTATCATTAAAACGCATATCAAAAGTGCCTACAGACTCTTTTCTGAAAAACCGCTCGAATCCTGATTCCGCCTTGCACAAGGAAAATATACATATTTGTTTTCATCATAATACACATCGCGTAATAAGAAATTCGTGTTGGCTCCATGGGCAAACCAAGTAAAATGCGCGCGGCAGTCAACGTGTTAATGAAACAGAAATTTCTTCGTTGGGACATTTCATTTCGTAAGCACGCCAGGCGTAGGAACGATTTCCTCTTGTGTATCGCAGGCCATTTCACGTAGAACCACAGGCATGCATTTATAGTAGCGTGGAACGATTCCGTGAGATCTAGTGCAGTTCAATCAACATCATAGTTGCACACAACCCGTAGCATCTCCCAATACGCATTACAAATTTCTAATCTCGATCACATACAGATCGCACGGCTTGGATAGGCGAACGCTGTGTGCACCCCTTAGGAGAAGGTCACGGGGGATTCCCCGAGCGGCTGCCGACAGGCACGCAGTGAAGACGGATACACGCGCCAGTCGATAAGATTTATCAGAGTTTTCTTGTTACTCGTCGGAGCAGTCGGTCCGACAGAAATTCGATCCGGTGCATTTTAATGAACCGGTTCGTCGGCAATAGAGTGATTTAAATGGATCTACCGTCTGTAACACAATTATTCAAGAGATCGGCCGAGGAGAGAGGCTTCCTATAATTTGACGTTCAAAGCGATTCCCAGACACGTGAATTTCGATCGCACGATCAGACATCCTTAAATTATTCATCCCTCCTGAGAACCGTGGCGCTGGTGTCTTCTTCGTTCTCCGATGGTTTCTTTCTCTTTTCAGTTTCTCGAGCGTCGACGAAAGAATAAGTGGAAACGGCGAGCCGCGCTTTCTTTCCCTGTGTGGCAAAACTTTTGTATTACCTTGTAACGAGCGTTGCCCCCGCCTGCCGGAACTTTGGCCACCTAATCTCGTACGTTAGCTTCTTCCGCCTCTCCGACCGGTGGATATATGTTGTTAAGTTTAATCTTGAGTTAGAGGGCTGTTAAGTACCCTTTTTCTTGAGAAACAGTAACGGCAACATTGGATTGGGAGAGTTGACTGTATAAGCGTACGGTTGGGTTTAGGAATAGGTTAGAAACGATGGGCAATAAGAAAACAGTTTAGGGTCATTTTTTTTTTAAATTGTTTTGGTGGGTTTGAGTTAGAATATTTACTTCTATAATTAATGTATTTTTTTTTTATTATCGTTCATTTATTTTTCTTAAGTTTTTTTTGGTGGTATTCATTTTATACTTTTTTCAAAGATGATAATTGTTCTGTTATCATAGCATTAGAAATTAATATAAATAGTATCTTGAAAAATTGTTTCTTGTGGTTCTGTTGATAATATGTATATTATAAGTAGAGTACAATTGATAGGACTGTTCGATACACTTTATTATGCACCGAATAATACAAGTAATTAAAAAATACTTCAGACACCACTGAGCAGATAAAACTCTGATTCTAACCTCACTTTTATTCAACAATACCTCGTAATCGTGCAGTGCGTATTTCTTTTTTTTTTAATTATTCCTCTACGTTATTCGATTCTTTGAACCATTATCGCTCGGCGAAAAAATACGTGGTTTAATTTTTCGTCCCAATCGTTTGCATGTATCGCGGCAGTGTTTCATAAAGCCGGAACCTCCGGCGGCCCATTAAAAATTTATTCTCGGCTTAACATCGTTTTCCAAGATCCACAAGGACGTGCCTGACTCTGCGACTCTGAAATGCGTTGTAAGCCGAAAATACTCGGAAGCAAAACGGAAAACTCGAAATCCACGACTGTCTTGATTCACTGTCGCTGAAATATCTTCGACTGGCTTTCGCCATCTTGAAACGACCAGCTTCTGCATTTCATTATTTTACGCATCTTAAATTTAATCACAGCCTCTCCCAAAAAAAAATAAAATAAAAGTAGTTAACAAATTTTATAACATTACTATAGTTTCAAATTATAAATTAATTTTTTGTCGTGTAATTTATCGAGGTTTGACTAGTTAAATAATGAAATTCAAACATTTTAACTAACATTTGTAAACAAGAAAAAAAGAAAGCAATAAATAATTTAAGATAAGACACGTATTAAGATTTCAGTACCATAAGGTTCCATGCAGCTGGGAAAGGGCTCGCTGTGAATGAAATTCTTTAACAAACTTCCTCTGTTGATGCACCTTCTACATCAGTCATTTTATATGAGCAAACTAAACTTTTCATGTATGCAGCTCTACCGTAGAGGCTCTGAAGGATTCAGGTCTGGAAGCAGCGTATATCAGTTAAAGCTATCTAGCTTTCTCTGTTCTGTGCTGGTCTCTTCAAACTTGTGTCTTCTACATATTGTTTAAAACTACAAGTAAAGTGACAATTTTTGAAAATTAATTTGCAACCACGTGAAGTCCCGCTTCGGCACATTTCCTCTGTGCTAGCAGTTTTATTATTAGAATACAGCACGAGTACCTTTTAAACAGACTCCATAGAAGAATACAAATCCAACATAAATCCAACATTTGTAACTTTCTAGTATTATTTATTTCACCGATCTTCCCATCAACTAGACTCCTTTCACCGTTACTCGGCTCGATATTGCGCACAGTGCAGCATGCAAGAGAAAGCCTGAACGCTCGGTAATTAACGCTGCAAGTTCCACCCGCGATTCGCCATTGTAGCTACATCTGACCGCATCAAATTAATAGTCCGCGGCATCTATGCAAACACGGCGCGGAAAATCAACACTTACAATGCCGTGGGAATCTATACATTATCCGGCGCGTTACCAGCGTCGCGCGGAGGTCAATATTTTCCATAGGAAAAGCGGTGAAGCGTGACGCACCGAACTGTGGCATGGTGTATAATGAGCGGACAGTGTAACGTCAGAGGCGAACACAGGCTTAGAGTCGCGTTGGGTGCTTCCTGTGCGCAGTGGACATCGATATATTGATGACTGTGCGTGCATCTGTGGCGCTGGTATGGTGGTGAATCGAGGACGATAGGAAAAGGAAGGAAAAAAATTTTGTTCGGATCCTTTTAGGCTCGGACTCATTGCTGAGTCATCCTAGCAAGCCCATGCCTTACACGCGTAGATAATGAATTTAGGATAGGAAAGGTATATACAGAAACGGAATGACTGAGGAATTGGGAGTGTGGCGGCTCTCCTACGCTCCACAACCAGAGGGACCTACAAGACCGACTTTCCCGCAAGTCCTCGGAAACAGTACGATTAGTACTTATACCGATTCCTCTCCTAACTTCAACATCCCCGCGTCTAAGGCACGGGCCTGCTAGGATGCCTTACTGACGAGTCCACTAGCAGGCCCCGGACGAAACGCTTCCTATCCTTTTCCTTTCTTCGGTCACCCGCCACTAAAGGAGAAAATCGGTATTGGATCGGAATCCTCTAGTGGCGAACGTGGGAGATTCGCCAGATACTATGATGGATGGTTGGTTTCTAAAATGGTATTTTAACCCTTTGCGATCCGAGCTACGTTCGATACTTTAACTTAACTAGTTCATATTCGATAATATACTTTTAAAAACTGTCAATAATTTGGCTGAATTTTCACATTTTCGTTATCAGTAAGATATCTAGATACAAAAATTTCCCATTAAATAACATTTTAATGTAAAAGAATATGTTTCCTATCCCAAAACTGAAAACAATGGAACGAAGTGAAATGTCGAGTCTGGCTCGACGTAAGACCGCAAAGGGTTAAACTGAACGTTGAAATTTATATTTTTTTAATAAGATAAATAAATGATAGGATACGAGAAAGTGTAAAATAAAATATAAACGAAATTTGAATAAACTATAAACGTAATATAAAATACATAATGAACTATTTTGTGATATAGAATGTACATTACAATATGCCTCTAGTATTTATTGTACTTTTGTAATATGACACCAAGAACTGATCGAAGAATGTATTTCGAAGCACGTGAACGCCTAATTGGTTCTAGCAAACAGTTGTTAGCTTGAATCAGTCATCGTGAGACGAGTTCAACGAAACTGTTGAGAACTCAGGTCAAAAAAGATCCAGGCACCGTCGACGGAGGATTAATAACTAGACTAAACCAGTGACTAATAAAACTAACTATTCTAAAATATTCTAAACTAACTTAATATGATGGATGATAGAAGCGCGCGATACTTATCGCTACATACCGAGATGGAGAGGTGTGCCACCTATATTGTGTCGCCAGATCTCACGTCGTTACACGGCGAACGTACACAGGCTAACGCAGTCTATTATTAAAGCTTTACCTCCGTTCTATCCATGGCAAGAGATCGTAAAAGGTACTTCGATCTGTGATATAAGACGGGGAACACGACAATGGAGGGTTTTACGTACGCGGGTTCTACCGTAACAGGCCTGCCAATCGTTCGTAACGCGATCCACCACTTACACCTTCGAGGAACGTAACGGCGATACCTAATAAAATGTCGTCGGATTATTTTTCACCGAAGGATCTCCTGCAGAGAGCCTTAGAACCGACGTCGCCATTAACGCAACATAATCCTGCCGGACAGTACGAAGAGCTAACGGTGAGAAAATGCCGGTCTCAAATCAGCTCATAGCGACAAGGGTTCGGTCGTGTCCCTAGACGTAACTGGGGTTATTTTAGATTTAGTTTAGATTAATGCACCGGTCACTAGAATAGTTATTTCAATATCATTAGTTTGTAAGTCTAGATTTGTGGACGCGGAAAAAATTGTAGAACAACAAAAGCCAGTAAAAAACCCCGAAAAATAGATAAGTCGTAAAAATATAATAAAATTCTTGCCAGAGAGAATAGATACCTCTTTTCATTTTTTCTCGATCGTACATTCTACGAAGCAATTCAGAAACCCAACTTCCACGAGCCATCAATGACAGTAGCGCCATCAATGAAGTTCCTCGTTGAAAATTTTTTTTTCGTTCGACAGAAGCGCCATCTACGGAATCGTGGTACAAAATCGATCGAGTTGCCGTGATCCATAGCACTCATCAATTATCGTTGTCGGTGCTCGAGACCGATGCAGCCTGCCGGGGGTTAATTAACGGCGCGATTTCAAGGCGGCGCGGCGTCTGCACTGCGGCAATCAAGCGTGCTTCGCAACAACGACAGTTCCTACGCTTGGCATCGAATGTTTCGTGCCCGTCGTATCGGGAAACGCGCTCGTCATATCGATTTACGACTAAATATACGTGATTATCGTCGATCGACGACGAGAAGGAGGCGAACTGTGAAGCGTCTGCGGCAGAAGGAAAGAAACCATGGACAAGACCGTCGGGTGTAAGTCGAGTCGTTTCACGACCGATACCGGTCGTCTCTTTCGATACGCTCCAAGTGTGGTCACGTGACACTGCCGTGGCGAATCGTGTCTGGTCGAGCCGGGAGACGAGTCGAGTGGAGCAGCGTGAGCGGTGGGACGAGATATAGGGAGGAAAAGGGATGAGAACGGAGAGGAAATGGGAGAATAGGGATGAAAATGGGGAACGCCGATGTGGGGTCGAGGCTGAGCGGCGTATCCAGACCGGGGTGGGAGCGGTAATCGGCAGCAAGTGAATTGGAACAAATGCAGACAGACGTGAGGTGGGCTGCTGGCTCGCTTGATACCGCAACCAAGAAATATAGTATAAACCGAGCACTGGTATTAATTGAGTTCGCCCCTTCCGTCCCTGTAACCGGGCCCCCTTTCCATCTTCCTCGTCTATTTTGTCCGGCTTCAAGACGAATCGATGAAACGTTTCGGGTAGAGAAACGGGAAGTCGAGTCGAGGATCGGGCGAGAAGCGAACCGAGGTGACCGAAATTGGGCAAATGTTTCGCCCTTCTGACGTTTCACGTGCTTCGTGGCGATAGAAGTGCTCTATGAGTAAGGTGTGACATGGGAGTCGATTACAGGTTCGGGGAATTGTGTTCATTCATGGAGATGATTGTGAATTGTTGGATAAATGAATAGACTGCAATTCGATAGTTGATTTTTTTCTTTTTTTTTTTTTTTATCGTAAGCTACTCCAGTTTGTAATTATGTTTGTAAATTAAGTTCGATGGATAGGTTAGAGCGTATAATTTATTAGCGATCGTAAAACTTAAATAGAATTTTCAAAAGAAATACAGAATGGCACCCAAAATAATATTGGAACTAAAAACTTATATCGAGTATAAGAAAAAAACGTTACAAATCTTTTTCTTCTTGAATAAACTAATCTTTGATTTGATAATTCCCAGACCCCATAGTGCAACATGGTCACGTAACCAATGTAAATGACTTTCTCATGAAAATACGCCATTTTATAAAAGTAACCAGTTAAAACTTACGAGGAAAGTTTAGGGAAAAACTTTTTATCCAAGATTCGTTGAAACACGATGACTACATGATACATTTACGGTGTATACGGGAAAGATCGCACGGTGGCAGGGTACGAATTTGTAGATTTAATCGAGATAACCGATCGTATTCGAGGTCAAATAATGGTCATGCAACCGGAACGCGCGATATTAAACTATTATTTGCGTAAGTAGTAATCCAAATAAGCCGTCAATGATAATGCAGTTATGCGGTGCACAATATTTATACGGTGTACCGCGAACGAGTCGCGTAATCGATACACGCTACGCAAACGAATCGCGACGAAGTCGATGGAACGCGATTATTCGCGGTTGTACGAGTGTCGGTGGAAATGTTATTTTAAAAACTTCGTTTGAAATGTAAAAAGTCAATTTACATCGCGAAATCGATCCTATCAAAGGTAAAGGTAACCGTATATATACTTTGATTTAAACTTTTGTATATTTTCAAGCATTACAAGTTCAAATTCATTTCATCGATACGTTCTCTTGCATTGGTTATTACAACAAATTGTTTATCTCATATATTTATACTCAACCATTTATAATCGGAATTTTGTTTCGTTATATAAAAAAAAAAGTTACAATTGGTTATAGTTACTCATGTTGGGGATCTCAAAATTATAGTTATACACGCACGCTCACTGGCGACATCTCCAGGCAGTTGTTTTGTGGACCCTCTGGGAGATCCCCCGGATCATGCTCCCATTCTTTCTTTCTTTTTCCTTTTCTCCGTCCAGATATGTAATGTTTGTAAAAGTGCTGATTTTGTGTAATGTTTCTTTTTTTTTTTAATATAATATTCTTTCATTCACCAAGAACTCATTTTAATTCGAAAATTTTGAAATCAATATAATTGCTATAAATAGATTGTCTAATATTAGTAAAGCAGTATAGTAATAGAATTTAATAGTACAATAATAAGCAAATAAAATAGAACTTAAAAAATATAGACACCTGAGTGCGTAGCTTCCAAATCACATGGTTCTACAAAGAGTGAACTCTTTGCACTCGAAAGACACATTTTTCCGATGCTTATCCCGAGGAACAGAGAATGGATTTTGACGAGTGCTTTCTGAAATATCGCACGAAGCAAGATTACCAAGCTTAAGATTCAGTATTAGGTATTTTTTTTTTAATTTAAATTTAAAGTTCCATCAACCCGAATGGGTTATTAGCAACCACGTAATTTCACCGTCAGGAAAACGTTCATTTAATACGAAACCGATGAAGTAAATTCCACTTCAGACATGTGTAAAGCAGATAGATGACTGGAATACAGTCCCAGTGCAAGACGAAAGTGACCATTAGACTAGGTAATGCATTAGGTCTTGTATAATGTAAAAATACACGAAAAGTCGAAATAAAATAATAATATTATACGCGATTCGAGTCGCTGCATTAATCCAAGTGGTGAGTAAGAGTCACGTCTCGAGCGCAAAGGGTTAATACGTGGAACAAAGAAACTACAACATACGAATGCTACCAATATAATAATTACGGATCAAGTTTCTCTAATTTTCCAAATCCACCTAATTACCAAAGATCCAGACGAAGCAGCAACAGAGAACATGTCTGCCTTCCACGCAGCGTCGCTCGTCTAGGAATATTATTTTTAAGGTTTTGTTTACTCGAGTGGAATCCGCGGCGCGGCGCTGCGAGCGGGCCACGCTCGGCAATCTGGATTTCGTCTCCAAACTTAATATCCGGCCAGGCTCGTAGACGACGCGAGGAAGTAAAACTAATTTCGTAAATCCTTTAATCTACACGTTTGGCGGAGAGGAGAAGGAAGATTATAGAAGGGGGACGAGCAGAAAGAGAGGCAGGCGAACCGAATGGTCGAGAGCGTGGTCCGCGCCCGTTTGATGGAATATGATGAACGAGCCACCCTGAACTTTATTATTGGCGGCGGCAGATCGAGTCGAAGGAAACAAAAAAGTTGCCGCCAGTCAGCCAGCGTGTATCGTTAAGGCGCGTTCAGAACGAAGCTCTCCGCGCTCGACAGGCCATTATTCGATGATCACGCCTGTTCGCGTGGCTATTTCCTCCGGCCTGTTCGTTTCGCGTGGCCGATTTAATTGTTGCAATTGGAAGTTCATAGGTTGCTCATTAAGTCGCTCGTTAAAGTTCGTTTGAATCCAGCCGGAAGAATGGCCGAACGAAGGGTCATCCAATCAGAGCTGCGCCTTAGAAGTCGAATCGTTACGTTAATTTCTTTTGTCTAGGAGGCGGGCGTATTCGATGAATCGCGAACGGGGCTTGCGCTTAATGAAGATGATGGTTGTAGCTGGCGTTGTGAATTCTTTTTTTTTTTTTCTCTTTTATACAATATAGTTGTAAAGTGTTGTTTATTCGTAGCGAGATATTCGAATTTGTGTTGATTGTACGAAAATATTGAGTTAAGGTGTATAGAAAATGAGCAAAATTTCTCAGTACGTTTAGAATACTAAAATACTGTTTAACAGAGAGATATCTGTATCAATATATTTTTATACGCGATAAATTATTACTTCTGAAATTTTCCACTTTACGGCTAATGTATTACCGTTTCGCATTCATTAAAACGATTTTTATATACCGTTTATGCGTCGTTTTTCCATCGACAATTATATTTCTTATTCGTTATTTTACCTAAAGACTTCAAGAATTAATGAAATATCAAAAATTTGAAAAACTTCACGAATAAGGAAATTCGCTATTCCATAACAGATAAAATCAATCACGGCGATGTAATACTTTTCCCTGCAGCCACCCTCGGAACCAGCAGTCCCGTGGCCCCTCAATAAATTACCAATTCCCTCCCAATACGTTCCTCGGTAACTCCTATCAAACACCGTTCCTTCCCTAAACACTGTTCCGCGATACCGTCCACGAAACTTTCTCCGGGAAGTCCAGCGTAAAGCTTTCGATCAAGGCATCAAACATCAATTATGTCATCACTCACTTCCATACTGTTGCGCCAGAAGGGAAGCGAAAACCTGGCCCGGACTGCGAGCGCCTCTACCGGCGGTCGAAACGGACGCGGCGCCAACGGCATGACGGGAATTTTCTTCGTCATCGCTGCTCGATTGGGCACTGGGCCCGTAACCGCGCCTCTCTCGCCATTCCAGGGACCGTTGACGGCGCAGCCCACGGCCCCCATTTCCGTGACCACGGCCCAGCGTGCCCTCGCCCTCCATCACTGCAGCATCTGGAAACATATAAGTTGGTACAATTGAATGAAATTGTTGGACACGAAGAGTTATGGAATAATTATTCGATTGGGATTTATAATTAGAATATCTGCGCGAGTACCGTTCGGGTCTGGAAAGTTAGTAGTCGGAATAGCATAGGGACGAGAGAGGTATAGAGGGTAAAAAGGTCTAAATCATTTTAAGGAATGATTCCTGAGGTGATTTCAAGCAATTTTTTCCTTTGCAAAAATGTAAAATTCGGCTTTGGTAACGAGTTATTTAACGAAAAACACTGACCAATTATAGAACGAGTAAAGCGGCTGACCGCCAGCGGGAGCGTTGGCTCTGTACCGCGCTTGTGCCTTAACGAACAACTCAGAATGTATCGAAGCAATTTCTTGGCGAGTGTTGAACAAAAGTTATATATTATTCAATGATATATTAATCAATTGTTATTCGTGTAAAACAAATTGTCGTCCGTCTAATTTTATTATAACAGTTAAATTCACGAGTGGTAACCTTTCTTAATCATACATTTATACGTGAATAATTTTTCGTTTGCGCTGCGATACACGTAGAGCTCGCAAATTAGGAGTCAATTTCTGCTCGATCGTAGTTTAAAACATAGCTTTAATCGGATGAAACTTGTAAGCTCCGCAATAGCGTGCAATTATGTGATTCCACTATAAATAATATAGAATCGTACGCTAAGTGTACTAATTCCAGAGAACAGTTTTAACGAATACTCTAGAAGCCTTTAAGCTTCTTGGTGGAATATTTTCAAACCGTCTGTTTTGGACTATTTAGAAGATAATTCCACACATCGGAAACGCAACGTACACCGCGGTGTGCTCGAAAGCTTTATTCGAGGTTGTATATTTCAACTGCCTGTCGTTTGCATCGAACCTAACCTAAACCATAAGATGAAAGCAATTCAGGTTACTTCTTTTAATTAACGTTTTGAGACACTCGTATTGCTTTTTCGTTCAATGTTTCTCAATAAAAAAGAACCCTAGTCTCCTCCTTGTCCAGAATATTTAATTACTCGGGTCATCCGATCCGTACAGAGAATAGGGTCCCCTAAGATCGATAGCATCTTGAGTGTGTACAGGATCGGATAATTGAGTGGTGGATACCTCTCGAAATTCCCATGGAGACGTCCTCGCAGCGAGTAGCAGCTCTCTCTTGATTACGGAGACAGCTGATTGATGCTTCGGGGTACGATCCAACCGGACTGATCGACCGTCTTAAGATCACTCTCTGCTCCTTGGACTATGAAATTTCGGTTTGGAATCGTCATTGCGAATAGGATAGCCCCTACGAGACCTCGACTACTCTTTCTGTTCAACCCATTCGCTGCCAAACCTAAATTATATGAAGTCATTCCCATTGCCATTTATATTTTTTGTAAAAGATCATTCTCTTTAAATAAGAAATAAAGCATAATTTTTGTAAAAAAATTTTATTTCTAGTATTTTTTCAAGTTTTTTACATTTCTATATTTATGTTTGTAGCCACAAAAAATTTGCTAATTCAAAAGCCTGCATGTTATAACATATTTAAAGTAGGACGAGTATACTCGTCCTTGGCAGTGAATCGGTTAAGCATTTGCAGCTGAGCGTACAGTAATAGCCAATAAAATTGCACCACCTCTGAAGAATTCACTTTGTCGAATATTTAGACGCTCTGATCAATTATTTTTTCATTTATTCTATAAAATGTGTAATTCTGGAGGAACAAAAAACTGTTCTTTCATTTTTCTTTCGCGTTCCGCCAGATATATGAGAGAAGAGATGTAGAATACCACAAAGATTTGTTAAGAAAAGAAACTTTTTAAAATAAGATCTTGAATTTTCTATTTATCATTAATTGTTGGGATTGCATACGATCAACCATTTTTTAACTATTAGTTTTTATTATTTCTCGATTACGTTTACCAACATCACAGTCGTACGATAACCACCATTTTCGCAATAAATAGGTAGGCGAACATTAAACCAAGGAGGCGTTGAAAATTTTCGTGCTACAACGTTTCCAGCAGTTACCGTAGATTTTTACACGGCCCAGAAACCATCGACGGCCACGTTGGTTTCAATTTCAAACGCTCGGGGTCAACATCTCTATGGAAGAGCAAATAAATATTCAGGTTCCGGGAAACGTTGAAAACCACTTGAACCACGTCGATTTCAGCGGTGCTGGGAGAGGATGGGCGAACGAGAGGCAGCGGCGCGAGAACGAGCCGACCTCGAAATTAAGAGCAACTAAAAATTCCCGTTCGTCGAAAGTTTATCAAAAAAATGCGAACACGATACTCGTACACCACTCTGCAGCTCGTTTCGCGAGCGTAGATATCTGTACCATTGAGATCTCTGCACGTGTCAGTGAGATATCCATTTAGTGACAATTTTGAGTTAGCGTTATAAGTTAGGTAACAATGATCAGTGTTCACACAGTTTAGCATTCGTGGATTTTTCATCCAAGTTTCTTTTTCTCACGAAAATTGGCCAATGGTTATAATTTTGCACGATGGGAAATAATCTTCTAAAAAGAGAAAATGGATCCATGAAGTTTAGCTGAAAATGTCAAATGAAGAATCTGTTACTTTTTACAAGGAATTATTAAACCATGAAATAAAATTTTCCGAATAAAGTAATCCTCCGATAACGTTTTAAACGAGACATTTGAATGTAGCGAAATAAATAACAAGTGATCGTTGCAAGAAAAACCAAAAACATAATTTTGCGACACCTGTCCTGAGAAACCGAGACTATATTTTAGCGAGTATTTCGTAAAATATCTCACGAAGCAAAATTACGAAGCTCAAGATTCAATATTAGGTCTTGCGCAACGTAAAAACACACGTAACGTTGAAATAAAATAATTCCAACCGTTGTCGGCCTTCGAGTTGCTGCATTGATCCAATTGGCAAGTGAGAATCGCCTTTAGAGTGCAAAAAGTTAATACACGGCACGCATGCATCGTCGAGACTGGAAGCAAAAAATCGACGCTGAACCTAACCTGTCTCAACGAACACACACGCACACCTAAAAGCAGGGAAACAATATTTTTTATCACTGACGCCGATAGAACTGAACAGTGGCGAACGGATACGTGCAAAGAGACCTTCGGGTGTTACCTTAAATAAATTTCAATGGCGGGGATAAGCCGTCCTCTGGAAACGCGCCCTTATGCATCGCCGGCCACCTCTCACAGCCACTTTTCTCACTCGCCTGAATGCCGGGCTAACAGGTCGCATCCTCTACAGACGAGGGTGCTTTACGATGTTTTGTTTCGTCGACCCTTCAGACTACTCCTTCTTTGCTTCGCGTGCAAGCGCGCTTGGAACGTGGCGAACTTGTCAAACCGTAAGTGAATCGGAAAACTCTGCGTCCAGTTAACGAACGAACCCTACTCACCCCCTACCCCGATCCCCTTCTTAACGGAAAGGTATACTCGTTGGGCGTCGCTGAGATTTGGAGGGACTTGAAATTGCCTCGCTCGAGGTTTCGGTCATTGTTGTGGTATCGGCTGGAATTCGATGCCCGTTGACTTCAGAGAAGGGGGGTTTCTAGTTCTGGTTGCAGTATAACAAAGAATTAGTTAACACGTTGACTGCCGCGCGCATTTTACTTGGTTTTCCCATGGCGCCAACACGAATTTCTTATTATGCGATATGTATTATGATGAAAACAAATATGTATATTTTCCTTGTACGAATAAAATTATTTTTGCATGTTCTTTATGGCATTAATTTCTTCAAACCATTATAGTAACAGTGGTATTGTTTGAAAATTTATCAGTATCGATATTTACTCTAATTATGTATTTTACTATTAGTCGCGTCGCCGGTCACCGGTGGCCCCCATGACGCTGTAGCCAAGTCGAGTGCCGGTCACCGGTCACCCCCACGGCAGTCAACGTGTTAATTAGTTGGATATTAACCGTTTGAGTACGGGAGAATTTTCTTATGCATATGCTAAAAGTCCCGGATGAAATGCGTAGTTTTTTTTTTTGGGAAACAATGAAAATGGTTATAATTAACACTAATTGTTATGTAACAAGTATTTTTGATGAAAAAAAAATTTTTATTTTCACTTATAACAAAAATGTTTTGCCGCACAAATTCCATGGATTCCTTTTTTACATATAGCGCCCTTATAGATCTGGTGATGATTTAAAAAAAATTACAGTCAACCCATTACATTGACCCATTTTTTCTACCGTACCACAATTCACAGGCTTTACTACATTACTACTGTATATTATTTTAATTCTTATATTGTTAAAAGCCACAACTGAGTTAAATGAATAAAAACTGCTACTGATATTACTACAACTACTCTCAATAATTGCGTAAAGTATACTACCAACAGCAGCGTCTTCGCATTCTCGATACAAAACAAGAGAATCGCTATCGCGCTGCGCCGTATTTTTGGCATACGACAAGTGAAGCGCGATAGCGCTTCCCCGGACTCAAACGGTTAACCCTTTGCACTCGAAGTTTTTTTTCATTCATATTACCAGCACCTCGAAGCAACTTCAGTGAAAAAATCATATTTATATATACGTAAATGATGTGCGCTTTCAAAGGAAAGACATCATTGTATGTTATTATTTTTGTTTAATTGATTATAGATTCAAATGTTGTGGTATATAAGAAAACAAAAAACTATAACATTATTACATTTTGTAATCATCCAAGGTGTGATATTTGCATCGTCTCCATAGCGGAGCCCTCGAGTTTGAAGACAAATTTTAAATGGCTCCGCTCCGGAGCCCTCGAGTGCAAAGGGTTAAACGTATCTTGGAAAAATTGGTGATTTTAAAATTACTGTGAAATGATCTTGAATGATTTTTCGATTATGTACGAATCATCTTCACGCGACTTTTAATTACACTGACACAACTTTGGACATTGATCCAGTGCGATCTTGACACGATCCTTAACCCGCTACGGTGCTATAAAGACCAAAAGCGTCATTGATATACAGATCAATACAGTTTTTATTAACATAACAGGAATATGGATATGAAAATATAGGTACATTGTATAATGAATTATGACAGAACACATGTAAATAAAAGTAGAAATAATTCAGTGCTATTTAAAATCTGCATCCACAATTTTAACAAATGATTTTTCTTATTTCTAATTTTTTATTTTCTATTTTCTAATTTCTTAGGGCGTATATATACGTCTTTCGCAGCGAAAGGGTTAAAGGATAAAAGATGGCCTTTAATATCCATGAAATAATCTTGGATGCCATTGAAGTGACTTTCGATGTTATTGATAGATATTCAATGGTATTGATATTGTTACGTCTTGATGAACGCGAATGAACCGAAAAGAAATTTTTTTGCATTATATACGGTACATCAGTGGATGTAATTATACTACGGAACCGGAAATCAAGAACCACGATGCGTCCGCTTCCGTCCGTGGTTCTCGCGATACTCTCTTTGTAAACACTTTTCCACGACTTCAATTCTGGTCAAACAACTGGACACCGCTCGACTGAGGGCTCGTGTATACATAAAGCTTTATCCACAGTGTCGCGACAATATGATTCAGTCTTGATTTTCAATGTCATCGAAATAACATAACCTTAAAGCCGCCTTCGACTAACCTCGAATAACCTCAAACAACTGAAATGTCTTTCACATGATATTAAAACGATCTGACTTTCAACCGACCATGTATTTTTCACACGTGAAGGAACTTGAACTGCAACGATAGAAATTACGAAATTAATTTCGTATTCCATGAAAACCTAACTCTTAAAAATTTTCGAACGAACAAGTTACATGAATTTCGTTGCGCGCCATTAGTTTCGATTCCGAAGCAGTTTTCATTCACAGAAGAACACTCTGTCGTCGTTCTGCATGATGTCGTAAATAAAGCGCTTTACGATGCATCATTTACGACCAACGGCCTCCTATTGTTCGTTTCACGTATTAAGAACAGCATCTGCCCTTTTAATAGAACACTTTCATAAGGAGCCATAAACGCAGACTACTCAACCATAGGGCACTCTTATTGCTATAACTTATAACATGTGGCATTAACGGCCGATAATATGACAGTCTTGTACAATATAAAAACTTTTACGCAGAACCCTGTCGCTGAGTTGCTCACTATACGCACCGCGTATTCTTCCACGATGTAAAACGTTAGGCTTTGTATATAAAAAAAAAAAGAGGGTCATCCGTTCTTTTTATGAAAAGCCTCGCGCGATGCCCCCTTTAACTACTTCTCCATTCTTAGGTGGAATATTTTTCCAGAAAGAGGTTTCCTCGTAAGGAAAACTATCTATTTGATAGATCTTGCTTTTACGGCCGTCTTTTTGCAATATCATAATGAAATACTTTGGAACCGATAAGTAGAGAAGAGTTGTGGACTTTCAAAAATTGTTTTAGCAGATGTTAGTCCTTTTTTTAAGATCAAAGAAGTTGATGGCTGGGATTGTTAAGAATTCTTTATTGATAAACTACTTATATTTAGTAAAAGAATTTGATAAAAAAAAAGAAATATTTGTATCATTTTTCTTCTTTTAATGAAGATTTATAGTAAAAACTTTAGTTCCTTCTATGGATACTGAAGATAAGAGTCAAGTTTAGTCAGGATTGATATTGACAGCCGAATTTAATTATAGGACAATTAATTAACAATGCTGAGCGACTTCCAAACGTGTTATTAATACACGCGTTTAAAGAAACCAAATTCCTTTATTAAAATACCGAGACATACAGTTCCTACAAAAAGTATTTGAACACAAGTACATTTATTGTACCATTTACTTACAAACCAATTAGGTCCAAGAATATTAAATTTCCTATCATGTAATAGTTCTTCTATACGACTACACAAATTTGGTACCGCATAAATAAAATATGAAAACCAACAAAAAAAAATCGCCTTACTATTTAAGTTATTACACACAATTACATTAACACCTCTTAATTTCATCTACCCAAAAAGTAACCCTAAACAACCACGATTCAAATATTTGATACACTTATCACAAAATTTATCGACTGCAAGAAAACATGAATAGACAACAAGAAAATACTGAAAAAAGGAACCACAACCGCCGTGGCCAATTGCCACGGATGAACGAACTCGAGACAATGCGTGTCTGCGCCATCTTATGAGAGCTGCGCGAAATCGTCGTTAAGAAAGTATCGGAAAACTTTCACGTTCCGGCTGTCCCATTGTCGTGGAGAACCGGGACAACTTCTTGGCAATAATATACACGTGTGACCCGGCCCGGTAATAAGAATAACTTTTTCCCTAATGCCGGTGGCTCGTCTTGACGTCGGATGTGTCCAACGAATCTTCCTTCTCCAGCCCATCCTTCCGTCCCGCGTTCAATTACGATTCTCAAGTTTCGCTCGTGCGTGAAATATGACGCCGTTGCGTCGTCGGGCAAACAACGTCGCGATGACTCTAATTTCCTGGACAAAAGTGGGAGCCCCGATCCTGGGGACCGGATTGTTACAGTCGTTCCGTGCTCCCGAGGATTTATTAACCGATCTAGAACTTACGACTGTTCCTCGGGATTCCTGGTTCGAGATCTTGAGAAATTTATCGGGATAAAAAGCGAGGAAAATTTTATTTTCGCGTTGAACGATCATGTTGAACGTAGCAAGCGTTGTTAAAGTCTTACCGGTATTGTTTGAGTTCGAAGTCGTAAATAAGTCGTGTATAAGTTCATTGAAGTATCATGTTATATTGGATCATTCACCGTGGTAGAATAAAAATTTTGTTTGTTCATTTGAAGGTTATAACAGTATAGGTTAGCGAATTTGGAGAAACATTATCTATGTAACTGTGGAAAAAGGGTAATGTAAGTGTTGGAACCGAAAACAATGCGAGGCAGGAAGTTGCACGTAAAACTGGAGGCCACTTCAAATAAGCTCAGCACGAGCTATGCGACGGCCCCAACGACGGTTTTACAACCGGGCCTGATGGAAAACAGACGGACCCTCGGCCCTCGACAGCACCGGCCGATCTCTGGGAAAACGGCGGGAAGAGATTATTGTTGTACGAACCGTCGAGTACGGAACACCTCGGAGAGTTTATGAAAAACACATAATAAAACAAGAGAACCTGACGCTACCGAGCGTTTGGAGTGATCAAGAGTAATCGATTCTTACATAAGAATCAATGGTTCTTTATTAATTAAAATGCGCGGTAGCGTCAGGTCCTCTTCTTTGAATATATATTTTTCAAAACTCTGGAGGCGTTCCGTGATCGACTGCTCGGCACGGTGATCGTATAATGAGTGTCCTCCGGCAGTCTTTCTCAAAGATCGGCTGGCGTTGTCGAGGGCCGAAGGTCCGTCTGCTTTCCATCAGGCCCGCTTGTAAAAACCGTCGTTGGAGCAGTCGCATAGCTGAGCTGCGATGCATAGCGTGCTGAGCCTATTTAGAGTGGCCTCCTGTTGTTACGTACAACTTCCCGACTCTCATTGTTTTCGGTTCCAACAGTAATTTGTATTGTGTAAAATAACGTGAAAGATCTTGAATTAAAAAAAAAAAAAAAAATATTAGTTCGAAGATTTTTAGAGTTAATTAATTTTAAGTTACTTCAGGCTAGTCTCAGAAGTAGCAGAGATACTTTAGTTAGTTACGATGCAGGGATTGCATAACTTATATAATTAGTCCCTTTCGTATATTCTTGTACTTGCGAGAAAGAAAAACAAAATACAATGAAATAGATTGACAATTCTTCTCCCGTCGCCCATTAAATGAATTACAAATCCAAACCCCAAAAGTAAATTACCTATCCCACCACGCTCCTCCGTTTCGTGATTTAAACCACTTGCTTAACCAAAGTACCGTTACTCAGACCCTCAGCCAGCTCGAGAATTCTCTAATCGAATTCAAAGAACATCGACCGAAGTTCCTTCGCGATAACGCGAACAGCTTTCCAAGAACGACGAAAGAACGGGAGCAAGTTAAGCGGTCACCGAATTCCACCTCGCTCTCGGCCCCGTAAACATAAATCAGTCTGTGGGAGTCGTAGGTAGCCTCTCAGAAAGAGGTTAAAAAGCCGTCGAGTCTCTCGAAGGCACGCACACTTGCGTGCGCGCGCGCGCATCGTCGACGCGCCATCGAGGTGTGTGTACACGTAAAACCGCGAGAAACGTCGCGGCGTAATACCCGGACGCTCGAGAATATAGTGGCACTCCGACTTTCAAGCCACGAATTCAGTCTTAGAGAAGGCATACTATAAAAGGCTTTAAGAGTTTCCTCGTGTTCGCGCGAATTGAGCGGGATTTGCATGGCACTGCTCGTTGCGGGAATTCCGCGCGAAATGTCGGGCCGACTTTTTAAACGGCACCTAATGAACGCGACAGCCGGCGACATTGTTCGAGTGTTCTAGGGCCAAGCTGGACGACACGACGGTAAGAAGGGCATCTGAATGCATGAAACATAGGCTGGTGCCGGTCGTACGGCCGGATATGCTTCGTGAGACCGACACTGAGAGTTTTGCATATTCATCGTGCTCGCAAGCGTGGATTCCCGCCGCTCGTCAACACGGAGGCCATGCTCGGGATCTTAAACGCTGAGGCACTGTACCTTGCCATCTATTCGCGCCTTCTCGCCACGCAGGATAATTATGTCTGCCTATAATCTCGTCGATGGAGCCCTCGACGTCCTTTCGTTCCCCTTCTAAACGTTCCTCGTCGTCTTCGATGAGTCTGGTTCTCGTGAAAATTTGAATAACCGCTAATTACGTCTCTTGGTTCTACGACACTCGCGTCGGGTATTACATATCCCATTAAATTTGCTTTGTAAGTACGTGACACTCGAAATCCACGATTGCTTCGTGCATATGTTGGGACACGCGTGACGCTGTTATGCGTAGATCACGTGGGTTCCGATATGGCGCGCGTGTAATCGCGTCGGATCGTTTCGTTGGTCCGAAATCGCTGTGGTTCGATAGGCTAGTTCATCAATCTTCGCGTTTCGAACCTTTCGGGCTACGTATCAAATTTCTGAGCGTAAATCGACGGGTTCTGGCTGCCCTTGTAGCCGACGGAATGCGATGGATCGCGGGCAGGTTGTTGCGGTGAATGCGTCTTGAATGGTGGCTTCAAGTTTGCCGATCTACTCGAAGGAAATGCGTTGCGTTGAAGAGGAGGAATGAAATGATGCGTAAGTGATTGCTTAGGTTGTACGTTTGAGGTATCGGTATATAGGTAAAAGATTATGTAAAGTATGAGATTCAATTCATAGATGGAATCGTTGATCGTTGTTGCGAGGCATAAAGTATACAGCTTTGGAAGGAGGGGGGTGGGGTTAACTTATATATTACCAATACCTTATCATGATCTATGTTAAAATAGTCATATATACAAAGAAAATATTAATACTCCCATCCATAAGATACCAGATACTTGTGACTTATGAACTTACAAGGAATAATTGCCAACCCAGAAATTCAAAGAATGATGAAACTTTAAGATGTAGCGCTTGTGCAGGTATGTATTACACAGTTTCTCTTTTTGATGCCCAAAATCACATTAAAGGTGTCTAATTGACCCTTGAAAATTCAGCTACTATTCGGTGAAAAATTCAGCTATTCTAGTATACTCTTTGTAACATCCAGCTTCTTTTTTCACGATAATCACACAAATTCGACGAGAGTTCCAATCATAAGTAAGAATAAGAAAATCAATTCAGAACAACGGATAGTATCTGCGATAAATCTTTTTTCAACCGCCCACTCTTTATACCTCTCTGAAGCAAATTACAAAAGTTATTACTACAAAAAAAAAAAATAACCTATATTTCCATCTCCTGTCTCTAACATACCAAGCATATCAACCCTCTTCACAACTCTCTGCACAATCACGCTCGAAAATCTCAAACCAATATCCAAACGTTTCAGCCAGACGAATGTCAAGTTTTGGCCACGCACATCGGGCGACGATCGTCCTAACCCAGACGAGAAAGCGAGTGACGATTCGCGGCGATCGGGAGACGAAGAAAATTACACGAGGCGCGGGACAGGCGGTATTTTGCGGCGTAGAATGTCAATTAAACGGCGTGGCCGATTAACCATAACCGAAACCTCGACAAAGGCCGGAGCGTGCACCGTTTCGCACTCCGCTGGGTTCATCACGCGATAATTTATATGGTAATTCCAGGGACGTAATAAGTCCCCCTTGGCAAACTCTGGCTGCCACTACACACGAGCCAACGTACCAGCAGCGTTCTACTATGCTGACCCTGGACGTTCCATCGGGAGTGGACGGCCTGCCATGTACACATCATTACTAAAAGCGGTCATCGATTCATCGAGCCTCGGCCAGCGACGCCCGCACGTCTGCTCGTCGCTCCTGCTCTCTTGTAAGCGCGTACACGCGCTTCTATGCGCGATCACGACCCCTGATGTACGCGTATGCGTGGCTTGAGTGTGTGTATGCACCTCTATTGTCGAATTTTCCCACCAGCCAGGATTCTACGTGTTGGATTTAATTAACACCATCTCGTTAACTTTCGTTACGGGTCGCCGTGTTCCGATCGGATCGCTGGACAAAGATGAATTTAAATATCGAGTCCTTTGGCCTCGTGATTAGCTTTGGCTCTGCAGACTCGTTAGGCTATCGCGCGCGACGAGGTGTGTTCATGTTTGGAGTTCATTTTTCGGATTTTTTTCTTTTTTTTTTTTCTTTCTTTTTATTGGGTTTGTTTGTGAATAATATTTCTGTGTTTTTTTTTCTTCTTTTTGTTTGCGAATAAAACTGATGCGTTCTGAGAAAGGGTATATTATTGGATGGAACTTTATTAAGAATTGAAGATGTTATAATATTTATCGATACCTTTTATGTTTTTATTTCAGTCTTCAAAAGTGATCGGCTATTCTTGAATTTCCAGGAATAAAAGAAATTAGCATTAAACTATTTCCAACTTTTCATTTCATCTTCCGTGATGTATTTAAAGATAGAAATTGAAGTGGGAAGACGTCAATCAAAATACTTTAAGTTATCGCTCGAATTTTGTATGAGTCTATATAAAACTGCTGCACGAACGTCCCATTCCTGAGTCTTAAACTTCTATTTGATTCGAGACACGTTAATCGTCATGAACAAGGAAAGAATTCAACATTTGTAGTATCAGTCTACTTTGTATTAGAAGTTTCAAAATGAATGGATGTGTAAAATCTAATACAACACAAATATTTCAGATAATAAATTAGGCTGAAACACCCTGTGCATATTTCTAGAAGCAATGAAGATTTTATGATAATTACACTACTCTACAAAATTAAACGATCACTAAGTTTTAACCAAAAAGCTGTCGATCTTCAAATTGTTGTATTTAGAATTTTTAAATAAAATTTTACAAGATCAGGATCAGTACATATCTTGTGCAGATAGGATGTGGAATAATTGAAGTTCTTGAACGGAACGATTACCGGACAATCGCGGTGTGAAATGCATTCCAAAAGTGAGTGCACGCGAATACGATGTTGATTCAAGCGGACGAGAAAGAGAGGACATTGAAAGCAGCGATAATCGATGAGGATGGATGAGGTTATAACGTTACGCTAGAACGATTTACCCATAAATTTTGTTTGCTTCGGCGGGATCGAAAAACTGCGACATAGCTAGCGAAAAATACAGGGATGTCATGTAATTTCCAAAGAGATCGAACATTTCGATTAGTCTCATAAATAATAAAAAAATTGGTTGTGTCTTCCTCGGAGACAGGTTGTGCATAGGCACTGTGAAACTGCAACACTCCAAATGTTTCTTCATATATAAATATATTTATTCATTTCTTTATATCTGCTTGTAATATTTAATTTTATTATAAACACTCCTATACAATTCTCTTATTTTGTATAAAAATAATAAAAATCTATGTTGTAGCACTTCGGAAGATGTTACACGCTATTAGCGTAATGCGGCACTGTCCTTCGCGCAGTTCCACTGTTGTTTATATGCAAAACAATATTTTTTCATATTAAATTTTTTTTTTTAATGTTCAGCATAATTTTGATATTTCATCCAAACATGTATGCACTGTATTTACAGCGTGTACGTAGATTTCAAATGTTACAGCATTCTCACAATTCCAAGCTACGAGCCGCCACTGATCTTCCTTTGATTAAAATTAATGCAAAAGTAAAGTAAGGTTCCTGTTAACAATTTTTATAATTGTTACAGAAATTAGACAGTGACGGTAAAGAAAGACGGTGAGAACCTATTATTGCTTCATCAACGACACTGCGTTCAATGACGTAGCTAAAATACGGGAATCAATGAAAGGAAAACAAAACGAACGGAGAAAAGGGGAAATTACCGCTTAATTGATTACAAGGGAGAATTTCCACATTCGTCTGTTCGCAGAGGTCAAAGTACCGGTAGATTGAAGGCAAACGGAGCCATTGCTGGATCTTTCAGAAGACTCGTTTGAGATCTGGAAAGAGAGGACGTGGTTCTGACTGCAGTGATTGGAAACTCGATTGTCAGCGTCTATTTCTGGCTTTGTGAGTGTTCTGGCCTACCTGATGAAATTGGTAATGGTTACAGGAATCACATACAGGCGTTAGAATATTTAAAAAATATTTTTCATTACATATGAATAATAGTGATCATTTTTTTATCGCTATTGTGGCATTTCTATGTTTCCAATAAATATTTTTTATTATTTTAAGCTTCAAAATTTCTATTTACATCGGCGAACTGAAATGTTCAATTTTCATTAGATTTTTATATATTTTATTACCACTTCTTTATGTAATTACAAATATTTTCATACGTTTTATAACGGCTAGAAAATTTTACTCGATCATTAAATTATCATCAGTTTCTGTTAAACACTATAAACCTCACAGAGGTTCATTAGATCGAGATAACCTGTATAACTCACGTTGATATCGAGGTTAAGAAAGCAGAGGCGTCTTGTGAGTTGAAATCCTGGGGGTGCTGTAATTTTTAAAATAATCATACATGTAGGGAAATTATTTTCGTATTTATTAATAGCTGTTGTCTGGAAGAAGGTCCACGTATTGTAATGCATATAGCAATACGAGAGAATGACACTGTGTTTTTCTCAGTGCTTCTAGAGTTTTTTATTTTTTTAAGCGTGTCTCAAGGATTTTTATTAGTTTTTATAGAAAATAAGAAAATTATGTTAGATTATTGATGATGATGAAATATTATCCGAAAAGTAAAATAAATTAATAAATAAATTTATACACTGAAAAAAGAGGTGCTGGCAGTTCCGCAGTGCCTATACACGAGCCACCCCTGCAAGAAAGAGAGCTTTTAATTTCATGACACGAATGGTGACGCCACTATTGAATCGTTTCTTCCCCTTTTATAGCTTCGAGCTTCATGAACATTTTCACCGATGTTTTCTCCAATAAAGGAAAACGATACTTCGACCTCTTACTGGGTCCCCCAATTTGGTCAGTAATCCCGGGAAATGCAATAAATTTCCTGGTACTCTGTCAGCAAACGGCATAGTGCTATTCCAAGGATTGTTATTTATCGAGTAACATAGTTCACGATTATTTTCACGATTATTTTCACATTCGATTGTGAATTTGTTAAAGATTTTTTTTTTATATTATATTAAATAATGAAAAAGAAAAATGTTATACTAGACAAGTTATGAAATATTTCGCGTTTCGCTTCATGTGCCATAAAAAAGAAAATTCAAAAAGCGTTTATTTGATGAAAAATTGTCGTTTCAATATAGCAGTATTTGATCGCAGTCGCGTCGTTTAAAATTCATATCGAACATATGTATTTCACGTATGAAATATTCAAAAAAATATTTTGCAATAAAATATTCCGTACGTCGTTTATTGTCGGTGAAAACTCTCAATAGAAACAGAAAACCTATGACTGTTCATCTTAGGACTTGCATCGTTCATTTTTAGACTTTACAACATTTACTAGATTTAGAGAGAAAATAAATAATACACAAATATACCGAACTAGTTAAATTTGTTTATTTATACACTATTCTAAACGACAAAGTTGCCATTTACGATTTTAACTCTATCTCGTAATAACCCTAACAACTAAAATAAATTATTCTATCACTTGTAACTTTTTCTACTATATTTTATATGGAATTCCCATCTGTTTTCACTAAAACAATTATTTTATTTTACCATTTCAATTCTTCAATTATTACATTTAAAATGTAACCGTAACACTGAAACTACCTAAACCAGTTAAATGACAAGCTCGTAATTTTCCCCCAAAATTATATAAATTTTTATCAATGCATTTTTTAGTATTTTCCATAATTTTTTATAAAATATATAGTTAGAAATTTATTTCTCTTGCAAATGCGTACAGTTGAAACACACTATTGCACACACACACATATTCACAGAAAGCCAGATCGAAGAGGCCCACCCAACTTCGGACATACGATCGCTTCGATCACGTCGCAAGGAAACTCCCGGACGCGTTAGGGGTTCTAGCTGTCGGTGGTGTATCGCGGCCACAGTAATCTACGAGGCAGTTTCGTCTTCATTTGCCAAATGGTCGGTAAATCCGCGCGTCACACACCGCCATTGTGGAAGGGGGAAGGCAGTTCGGCGTCGCGTTACTGCGAAACTTAACTGCGATGTAAACTCAGTTTGGCCGCTGCTAGACCACGGTTTCTAACTAACACCGAGCCGCCGTGGCTATTCAGCGACTCTCCTGTCCGGATTATGTACCACCTACCCTGATCTGTTTCTAGTGACTTTTGGTGAAGACGGATTTATTTTACGCCGTCTCTGCGCGAATGGTCGCTGATGGTGTTGCTGTGCTCGAGCTATGGTGTTTCGTGGAGTTCGTGAACTTGATTTGCTAGTGGTATTTGATCGAAGTAAGTTTGGATACGAACTTTGATCAAAAATTTAAGTTGCTCTTTTTTTTTTAGAACCTTGTTACATAACTAGGTCTACCATCCGAGTTTCTTCGAATTCGTCCTAGTTTTTAAGGCGTTCCGAAGACATTTTTCAGAGTGATCCGA
Source organism: Ctenoplectra terminalis (assembly GCA_019453375.1). Classification (NCBI taxonomy): domain Eukaryota; kingdom Metazoa; phylum Arthropoda; class Insecta; order Hymenoptera; family Apidae; genus Ctenoplectra; species Ctenoplectra terminalis. The sequence continues at coordinate 6,386 of SMSQ01022282.1, read as the reverse complement.
ATTTTGCGAACGCTTTTATTTTTGTACCTATATGTATAGAGTAAAAAATCATGCAATTCTTAGTTTGTACAATTATATATATTTTCTGTTTATTTTTTCAGTGTGGTTACGATCTCTGTGGTTATTGTTATGATCTATAAAATGGTTAAGTGTTTGGTTTTTAGACAGAAAAGTCTGGGGTTTTAACGTCTCGATCCTAGATTAGTGGTTTTATAAATGACAGTCCTATGCATAACAGATTTGCGAAAAAATTTAAGGACGTAGTATTAACGGGCATTTCAATTGAAACAGAAGAATAGGTTACGTCTTGCAAAGCGTCGTAAACCGTGTTCCGCCATAAGCTCCTCATTTTATGTCTGGAATTAATTAATTAATCAGGTGCTTTCGAGGGACATTCGCTGAATTATAGATCTACATATGTGTTGATAATGAGTCATATATTGTGGCAGAATATAGAGGAACTCGTGAGATATGCGTGCAGTATATCTTGGGAATGGAACCATTGGTGTTCGATAACTGAATAGCTAGGATGTCAAATTTGTTGCCAGCCAATAATCCTTATCGTTTGATAGTTCGTAACTATTGAAGTTCTATGGTATATTGTAATGCTACGGAGAATTAATTAATACGTTAAATATTGGTATGTTAACTTTAATCAAACGCTTGGGAATTATACAATTATACGTGTGTACCATATTAACACTTCCTTTTCTGGTATATTTATATATTTTAAAGTTTTATAAGTATAAAGTCTTTATATATAATTATATCTGTACAATTCAAAGTGTACAGAGGACGTAACATTTCTTTTTTCCAGATATAAGACATAATCTAAAATTATCTCGAACTACCGAAATAAAATATTCTTCGGCATCAATCTAAATGACAAATGCGGTATCGTAAGCTTTCAAGAATAGCAGAACGCAAAGTATAGAAAAATAATATTCCGTGTGCATGTAGTTAAAAGCACTCGTATCCTTATCCAGCTTTAGTGGAATCTGGTTTTATGGGGAAGTACGGTCTCGTACGTAGTAAGTAGATCTGTGTTCGTCAAGAACAATTGAAATCAGTCATCTGTATATCCTGGAAAAAAATTTTTTTACCTTCACCAATCTTGTCTTTACGTTTTTAGCATTAAAACAAACTTATATATACATTCCACAGCGCTACACCGTTAATTCAACGTGATTACGTTACATACTACGATACAAACTTAACGGATTAAAAAATTGTACTCTACATTGCGACATTTAAACCCACGCGTACTTCTGATGAATTTTTTTATCATCAGAGAGCTATCGGGCTCGAGTAATTTAAACTTCAAGAAGCTTCGTGTGCGGGAGACCGGAAGTACTCGTTGCAGAGCGACAAGCCCGACGACAGTGGCGAGAAAGCAGATGAAAAGGTGGCTACGGCATCGGAATACGAAAATAAATCGCTGGATTAAAATGAAGTATTCGTTCAACAGTCGAAAAATGGAAGGCTGGAGTAGCCGTGGGCTACGAAAAGGATTCGAGAAGGCTGTTCTAAGATTTACATAACGTTCTTCTGTTTGTGAAACGAGAAAATGTTTAATTAAAAAATTTCTTGAAGCGCAAACTGGAAACATTTCTTTTTTTATTTACCGACGAGGAACTGTCGTTAATATTTCTTTTTTTTTTTAAGAAACAAAGGAAACGTGGAGTTTTGAAAATTGGGAGGATAAATTTTGGAAATACACTCTATTCATTTTTTACCATTACAATGGTAAAAAAAAACGTCATGCATACATAGATTTGAAAATATTTTGTCTTTAAAATATAGCACTTTAAGGTTATTTTTAACATTTTCTTATAAAAGAATTTTGAAACGGAACATCTTCGAAATACAGTATTTGAAAGGTTAGGTTTTTCTCGATACTTTTTTCTAGTTACAACGAATAAAGTACACTCAGAATGTTTATAACTTTTTATATTAAGAACACCCTGTATATAGAAATTCTGGTACACGTTTCAGCCATTATTTTTCGATTAAATGTCTTCCGTTACGGATGAATTTAAACGCGCCATAAAATGTGATATTAGCCATTATTTGCATAAGCCATGGCAACACAGATAAATGTTCGATTAATACCGGCGAATCGGATAATTATAAATATACGATTAATTTTTGTAATTACGACGAGTATACTTTATCACACGACTCTTCAATTATACGATGCGAATAAATTTTGGTTTCATCGTATTTTATAGAATAATATGAAATGAAAATTTTCCGTCGTGTAAATACGAATTGCTGGGATCGTTTTGTGGTCCGTGAAGCAAGATCGTGGAAGTAGCAGTCGGAAATCGGGACTTCTCGACGAAACGTTTCAGAATCCCCTTGAAAACAATATCTTCGTAACGTAAAGCCGGCCTTGGAAATTGGATTGTCCTTCAAAAGTCCCGCGGGCGTTCTAAGCAAGACCGTGCGATGATTTACTCGATGAGACGCCCGTAAAATGCGTGAAACGACTTCCTTCTCTGCCAACCGGCTCGAGATGTTCGAGTAAGACGGAGCTTACTCTGATACGATACCGTGATAATTGAGACAATAATATATAACATAAAAGTATACAATATAAAAAAAAACAAATTAATATAAATTAACTAAATTTATAACAATTCGTGCCGAAGAATATCTTCGAAGATCGATAAAAATTTTCTGTGATACGATACAGTGATAATTGAGACAACAATATATAACATAAACGTATACAATATAAAAAAAATAACAAGTTAATATAAATTAACTAAATTTATAACAATTCGTCCCGAAGAACGTCTTCGAAGATCGATAAAAATTTTCTGTGATACGATACAGTGATAATTGAGACAATAACATATAACATAAAAGTATACAGTATACAAAAAATAACAAGTTAATATAAATTAACTAAATTTATAAGAATTCGTCCCGAAGAACGTCTTCGAAGATCGATAAAAATTTTCTGTGATACGATACCGTGATAATTGAGGTAATAATATATAACATAAAAGCGTACAATATAAAAAAAAACAAATTAATATAAATTAACTAAATTTATAATAATTCGTGCCGAAGAACGTCTTCGAAGATCGATAAAAATTTTCTGTGATACGATACCGTGATAATTGAGGTAATAATATATAACATAAAAGCATACAATATAAAAAAAACAAATTAATATAAATTAACTAAATTTATAACAATTCGTGCCGAAGAACATCTTCGAAGATCGATAAAAATTTTCTGTGATACGATACAGTGATAATTGAGACAATAATATATAACATAAAAGTATACAGTATACAAAAAATAACAAGTTAATATAAATTAACTAAATTTATAAGAATTCGTCCCCAAGAACGTCTTCGAAGATCGATAAAAATTTCCCCTACCAAAATATCATTATCGTCCAAACATTACCACTTATACCAAACCAATCACTTTACCCCAACGTCCACACCCACCCCGTGCCCAAAATCAAACGTCACCAAATTACCTCCAGACTATAACACGCCCAATCCGAGGGGGCTGTTGCCGCCTAGAAACGAGACCCGTAACGATGCTCGTTTCCCAAGACTCGCAAAAACGTACCGCTCAGCTCGGTGACCGCCTCTTCCGGATCGTATATAATTCCAGTCTTCGTTCCTAGCTCCCAAGAAAAAAAAAAAAAACATCCACTCTCTTCCACCACCGTTCGTCTCTTTCTCCTCTAACGACGATCCTGAGCGCAATTCGCGAAAAGTAGGAGGCAATGTCCGCGATATAAAGCTTCGTCCTATTCTCCCCTTCTGTCGCGAGAATGCAAAGCGGAGCGAGCGTTAAGTAAAGTCCTCGGCGCGACGTTTTACGCGCGGTGCACCGCATAAAGCCTCTTACGCGCAAGTAAATTGTAAGTCCCTTATAGCCGACTGGTCAACGGCGTAAGCACTTTCGTTCGGGCCGCGGCAAAAACAGCTCGGGACGACGTAAGGAGATTAGAGTCGTTATTGCGTGCGCGGTACCTCGGGACAAAAGCAGAAGTTCCGTCGCGGAAAAGTCGTCGGTTCTCCTCGCGGCGTTCCGCGTGGCGTGGGAGACCGCGAAAGTGACGGAAAGCTGGCTACAAAAGAATCGGCCCGGCAGCGGCGTATTAAACGCGGACAAAGTTGCACAACAGAAGCCGAGAGTCGCAAAAAGCGTGCGATTCGTTGGCTGGTGAGACGCAGACGATTGTCGAGTTTCGCGTCTCGTTTTCTTTCCCGTGGAACGGTTTCAGCGATGTCGCCAACGACGCTTAAGAGGATACTCACTCTCCGAGTTGTAATTGATGGCAATTTGATTGAGCAAAGCCGTTGCTGGCGGAGAGCACTTTGTACCCGCTGCTTTGTACCATCGCGGTTGGTTTGTCGGGTTTAAATGTTTGAGATGTAAGCGGGGTTTGTTTTAAATAAAGGAAAAGAGGATGCGTTTCTATTTAGCGTTCATAATGGCGGGTAGTTGAAACCGAGGCTGGATTATGCATGTATATTTTCCTTGTGTTATCTGATTATCTTGCAATATAAATGTTTTTGTTAAAGTTAAACTGATTGTTCAACGATATTATGTTTAATGCTAGCAAATTGGAATTATCTCTGTTTTCAGTAATAGAAAAGATATAAATGTGACGAATAATTGGTAGTTTTAAAGTTATCGTAGGAAGATGCTAGGTACTTACAGTGGCACGTCAAACTGGTGGTCAGAATCTGCTTGTTAGCGTCCACGTGCTCGGTGGAGCTGAAAACCAAAAGAACACATCTTTCAATATTACACAAAATAAAAAAAAATTTACAGAAACAGTCTTGCTTAAAATATTCATCTACTGTTTCATAAAAAAAACACGCGTACTCTGCTACCTCCAAATAGGATAAGAAACCCGTGTTTTCATACAATATTATGCATAATATAAAATATTGCTTATTAATCCTTTGCACTCGACTGGTGCCGCTACGGCGACACGCATAATTTTCTTCAGCGATTAAGTTTCAAATTAAATTCTGTATCTTCGTCAACTCAAATGCTTCTTTTGTTTTAAAACTAAATTAATCAAATAAATAAAAAATCGTAAACACTTATAATTTTCTGTTTCTCTTTCCGAAAGAACGCTAAATTCTCACAGTAGCCCTTTCAAACTTAATGTTCACGAGTGCAAAGTGTTAATAAAACGAAAGAAACTTTTGAGACAGCCTAATATTTGAGTACAAGTATCGGGAAACGAATCTTAACAGTTTCCTTGTCTATCGAACGAACGATCCTAAAATTTCTACCCAAGATCAATTAATTTACGAACGATATCGCGCGTCTGATATCCAGGCAGCGTATCTGGCCAGCTTACACGGAGCTATATGTCGGAGTTCTGTTAATGAAGAATTAAAATCGGCCTCCGCGTTCCTATTACGGAACGTGGCTGAAACGATGCACAACCAAGCCAACTGGAGGCCCCGTGGATTCCGAGGATCCGCGAGCGGTGCATGTTTGATGCCGGAAGTGCTTCGAGGCCCGGGCCTACCATACTCTGGCTGCGGTTTCCGCAACCTCCGTAGGGTCATTAGCCAACCATTCATTATGCAAGTGCGAGGCAGTATTGCGTCAATATGGGGGCGGCAGATTGTTGGCCCAATCGATAACAATGCACCCTGTTTACCGGACGGATAATCAACAAACGTAGCTTCTACTACCACCGCTGCCTTCGAAGACCAAGCAAGTGGGAATTACAGTCTGCCTCGTTGCGAATGATATTGCGTCCCGGAAGTGTTACCCTTCTCCTTGCTCGTGTGTCCTCGTTCTCGTACTATTCGTGTCTCCGTGTGTTCGTCGGCACCCCACCTCGGTCCTGTCTGTCGCTATTTGCGCGACGCACCGTGCTACGTAGGTGGAGATTCGAACGGAACGGGTAGGGTGCTTTTGACGGTTCACGATTGATTTTGGGTGGCGTCAGGAGCAAGAAAAATGGTTCCTGAGCGACGACTTTGGAGCAAGGGTGTCTTCGCGGATTGTACACGGTTGTACTTGGGGGTGGTGTATGAATGTTCTTCGGGTGGTTTTGCTTTTTTTCGTTTAACGTGAGAAATTGTGTCGTTGTCAAAATTCGCGCCAGGATGAGCGAGAGTCAGCGCGATTGGTAAGGATGGGGTTAGAGAGGGAGAGTGAATGCGAACTGTGATAAGCAGCGGCGAGCGTAAGTGCGGGAGAGTTGAGGGGTGAGAGCCGATGAGAGAAGGTGCGAACTGTAAAGGGGTATTATTATATTAAAATAAAGATATATTATTTCTTGCATGATTTATTTTTGGAGGAGCTTACAAAAATTTGCTACAAAATAGTTTTTATTTATAAATTGTTTACGTTATACTGTGATTTTATATTTT
>SMSQ01022280.1:0-14579 GCA_019453375.1 Ctenoplectra terminalis | reverse complement strand
CGTGGTATCTCTGCAGTAATACAGTAATCAAATTTAATAGTACAGTGGTGACTAAATAAAATAAATTTTTTAAAACACAGATATATTTATTTGTTACTTTTAAGTCACATGGCGCCATAGAGGGTTAAATTGTATGAAAAACAAAAAATAAAGAGGCAGTTAAAAAATTGAAGCTTTTCATATAATTTAGAGGATTTAATCCTAGAATGACACTGTGGGGTCAGTGGGAATCTAACCAAACTTTAATTTTAATTAAAAATGTAGATAAACATTAGAATATTGAGGCTTTGTATATTATTCTAATTTACGTCAAAGTTTAGGAAATAAAAGAGAAAAAATTGTTTTGTTCATTTTCATTGCTTTTATAGGCTAGTGTCCCCAGAAACCGGATGTTTTTTTTTAATGTACCTTATTCATTTGAAGTACATGGAACAAGCGATATATTGCTTTTTTTAAATACATACAGTAATTTTTAAAATACAAAGACACGATGATATTATTTACTATTACTTTTAAAGTGCATTCAGAACTATAAATAGTGATTCAAGCAGCAATAATACTATTATAAAGAACTGAAACCGAAAGGCATGCCTTTGTACTTCAAATAATTTTCTTCCTTATTTTAGTACTTTAAATAAACACAAAACAATGTGTAATCAGCTTTTCATGAAATATCTAAATCAGAATAAAGAAAGAATTGAAACAAAATTTTTAATAATATCGAAAATATGAAAGATATCTTTCGAGGTCCCTCGCAATAATACAATAGCGTCGTTCAATAATTAAGCATACAAAGTGTCTAAAAAACGACGTAAATTCATTTAAGAAAAAATTCATGGGTTAATTTCAAACAAATTTTCCCTTAGCAAAAACGCAGAATTCAAATTCGTTATCCAGATATTATAAAGAAACCCTGACCAATCACAAAACGCACAGAGCGGCCAGTTGGCGGACTATTGGTTACGCGCAGCACTTATACGCAGATATGTCGGCGCGAACCGGAGCACGCGTTGATCAGTGTCGGGATAAAATTATATCGAATAACCAATAAATAGCCGACGAGTAAAGTCGAGTTATTCGTAATTCACGAATTCGCGAGTGCGATCACAGATTTTCCACCGTGTACGCGTGCGTAGCGTGTGCGTCTGCGCGAATGAACAGTTAATGCAAAATCGCAGATGCGAAGACGCTCCTTTCTACGATGCCAAATGTAAACAATTTCCAATTAGGCCGATCGTTCTAGGAATTCGAGCGCTCGAGGCCGGATAACATTTTCGAAACATCGGCGAGGTACGGCGCAGCTTCGTGACATAAACAAAGGACGTTGCTCAAGGTTCGATGCCCAGTTTTATATACGCGTTCGAAGGATACGGTCTGCAAAGGACTCTCGCACACGCGCAAAGACGAAATCGTAAAATGTTGGAAATCATTGATATCTCGCGTACGTATTGTTTCGTAGTGTTTCAACGATTCGGTAGCGCGTTGTCGTTTTATCGCGTAACTTTCGGTGGCGTGTGAATCGTTTAGTCGCGTACTTTCGGCGGGGTAGTGTAAATCGCTTCCTTCGTCGATGATCAGGATCGATGCGGAGAAGCCATGACGCATATTTCCGGGCAGTAGATGCATCTCTGGGCGAATGGGTAAGTTTAAGTGAATTTATTGTTGATCTTTCTTTTTTAATTCAACGTGAGCTGTGACTTGATCCGAGCTGTGCTCCTACGAGTTTCTTGAAAGAGGTTATGTATTATCGATAGCGGTGTTGGGCGTTATTCGCATAAATTTTTATTGGAGTAAAATGTTATTCGTTAGTCGATTTTAAAATTGTTTGTTGATTCCTTATTTGAAAAAGAAACTTGTTTGTTCGTTATTCTTTTTTGGAAATAGTTATTTTTGGTTTATTTTGGAAAAGATGATTCGTACAGGTAATCCTCGTATAACACGGTTATTAGGTTCTTAAAAAGTGTCGTGTTATACGAATTTGTATTATAGAAAATATCGAACTAATAGTAAAAACAGAGGTAGAATCCAAAAACTAACAAAACTAGACTATATACTTTTTATAACTGAGAGAAATATGCGTATTAAAACAATCAATAATTAATAAATTTGTTACACATTGGTCTTCGATAATACATAATCTACGTATACTCCCGTACATAAGTTATTCGATACTTGTAAGTTTTAAAAAAAATTTACATTGATATAGACTTTCAGTAATATTCTGAAAACTGAGTATAATTTATAATTCCCTATGACGTAAATAATAATTGAGTAATAGCTTGAGTAATAGCTAGTATAGCTATGTCGTAACCTTTCCTTTATTCTAAATTTGTTAGGTATCCGATGACTATATACGCAGGATGTACCAATTAAAGTATTACAAGCTTTTTTCTCAAAATATAATAAAGATATCGACTTCATTCTTTTTTTTTTTTTTTAATTAAATGGTTAAGGAGGGCTAATATTTTAGTACGTATTAAATATTTTAGGGTAATTTCTGAGGGTAAAGGGGGTCCCCAACATTTTTTTCTTATTCTATAAATGAAAACGTGAAAAATGCTGGAAATCTGTAGCGGTCCTAATTCGATGGCCAGGGACTGTAGATCTACCGAAGTGGTCGAAAAGACTAGCTCGTATCTTATATAAATTTTATAAATTCGCAATAGTGCATTTTTAAGAATTTGTCGTGTTCTTTCTGTAACAAATATGAATAAAGATTTATTTCCGTAACTTGTTATATTTTTTTCAAACAATTATTATTTTGAATTCTTCGGTACAAATAGAAATACTTTAATCATTGTTAGTTCTAGTGTTAATAGCGTTACGAAAAATAAGTAGTATATGGATAATTTTTGCAGAAAGATTCTAACGTGAGATTTATATTTTTATACTCTAAGAAATACAATTTAAAAAAAATTGTTTCTTTCGTATCGGTGTAAAGTTACTATAAAACTATGTGTAACGATTATGGAAGAATGTATTTTATAAATAGATGTTCATACGTTTGAAAAAAAAAATATAACTGATAGAAGATCGATATTATCACCGTTATTATCGACATACGAACGAACGTTGTCAGAAGATGTCGTTATTTTGAATACTTTTTAGTTTACCTTTTGTTTTCCTTTTTTGTTGTACAAGAGTTAGTCTTAGTTCGATCGTCGAGCACGCGTCACCTCATATCTATCTGTTAAATATACGTTTCTCTAATTTGAACGTTTACAATTATTCTAAAAAACCCATCAATAACAAGCTAAGGAAATAAATTATATAAATAAAGTAAATCAATCCGTTACAATTCGAACGGGCCTTTTAATTTTACGGAAAACGTGAAAAATGCTGAAAATTTCTAGCGGTCCTAATTCAGTAGGAATCTTTAAACTCAGCTAATGGCGGAGCAGTCGGAAATATATGTATATAACTACGGTAAAAAGGAAAGCGTGTATCCTGGATTGTTTTTCGGCTGTGACTAACTGCAGGCACAGTTTTCGCCGGCGATGGGAATTTTCCCAATTTTATGACCCACCATCTCGCCTGTGTCTTAACTACCTCGACGCAGTCCCGTATCGCACTCGACGCTTAACCCTTTTAGCACCGAGCGAAAAGAGCGTACCTAGGCGAAGAATACCGGACTGAATCGACGATTTGTAGAGGTTTGCGAAAATGCTCGTAAAAACCAAAGTAGGCGTAATATTTACGAAATTAAAAAAGCAGCATATTGCGAAATGGATGGAGAATAAATCGATACCAATGGAGTTTCGATATTTATTAAAAATCATAAGAATAACATAAATATAAGACACCATGAAAATCGTACAAAGTAATTTCTCTTTTTCAAAACGTAATTGTGTTTCTATGAAGACGTTGACGGCTTATGAACACTGGCTGCACGTTCGACGGATCAAGAAAGACTGAAAGAGATTTTAGGCTCGCAGTGTCGATGCACGGATGACACTTGAGTTTTCTGATAACTATCGAAAACAGTGTAAAGATCGCGATTACGGTCCAAAGAAACTATCTCGTGTCGACGGATATCCGAGGGACATCCCGTGTCCCGTTTCTATCTTATTTCTATTCTATTCTACCTTATCTTGGCACGTAAAAACGTAGGATATAACAAACATATAGAATACAACTTGTGTTGCATCGAATATGAACCATTTAAACATTTTATGAAGTTATACTTAAACACAGATCTCTTGCGATGAGCATAATAAGGCTCTAACGGAGGCGCAACGATATATCGTCGTTGGTATTTTTGGCGAGTGCAAAAAGGGTTAAACAAAATCTTAGCTTACAATACCGAGAGATCGGCTCTCAGTACGACAAATTCGATGGCCAGAAACTATTTTTTCCTCCCAAATCTCAATTACTCTTCGACCAACCGTCGCGAGATGGTCTCTTTGTTCAGCAGATGCTTTTAAGGAAATGCCCGACAACGCGTATCCCGAATTGTATCCCCTCCGAAAAGTTGATAGTACCAGCGTTGAGTCAAAATTACGAGCGATCCGTGCCTTTTTGATCTAAAAAGCAGAGGGGTCGGTTCGCCGGGTATCCCGTAGCATTCGGGAACCTATTGTCACGGGGAGATCACGTGTGTGATGCGTGAGAGTGGGACTCTGCCGGCCTCGGGACACCGAATAATAGATATTACCACAAAAGCGGCGTGTGCCGTCACGTTGAAAATTGATTGGACATGTACCGGTGGTTGATAAGGCAGCCTCTTGTTACACGTGCCGCGGATATATGCACTTGTCCACCACGTAGCAAGAGCAAACGTAAATCGCAAATACTTCGCTTTTCTGTCACGGCGAATTGAACCGTATGCAACTGGAATTGCAATCGAGAAGTTCCGCGCTTATTTCGCTCAAGTTCCACCCGTCTCCTATTGTGATCCGACTGTTGACGCGTTTGCTCACCGTTTCAGAAGATCTCCCATTTTCCATCGCACCATCTATATACTGTTATATAAATAAAGAGCCAAAAAGCAAGAATTACGGAACCAATCTTCCTCGAAGAAGGATGTTAACCCTTATCGGACGCTAGATTTTTATACACGATTCTCATTAGGTTGTAGTTGCTTTTCGGTAAATATGCGAACAATTTTCAGCATTGCAAGAATAACATTTTTGTTAGAAATTATGTTTAGCTCCCACAAAGTTGGTGGAGCCGTGTATGTAGCGGAAGACAATTTGCCACACAATAACAATACTTTATTTTTATAAATAGGTGTACAACATAATTAGCAGCTATTACAGTCGAATGTCCAAGAATGAGAATGAAAGTATTGTAGTGATTAATGAACGAATGAATCCTTAACGAATGTTTCTGTCCGAATGTAATTGTCCAAATGTATATCTTAACTAATGTATATGTGTTCTTATATCTAAATTCTGTCCGTCCAGGGGTGTGTCCTTGAAGCTAATTTTGTAGTGGGAAAATTGTCTTGTCCAATCTGTGTGCGTTTCTGGAGTTGGGGCGTTTTCTACAAGCAGTCCTTGAGTGGTGGAAATATTTCGGTAAATCTATTGGGTTGTCCGGAAAGTTGGTGCCGATTTTTAAGAAAAATTCAAACACAACACATTTAAATTTCCTTGTACATTTATTAAATTATATATGTTCCATTTTGTTCTATAACCTTTCTCCATTCTTCACGTAACTCGAATATCCTATTCTTCCAAAACTTCTTAGGTTTTTCGGCGAAAAACTTTTTCACATTTAACACTAGGACTACGTGCCGGTCAAAATGACTAATTCGTAATTTGTCGCAGAAATTTTATAAATTTACAGTAGCGAATTTCCAGGCATTTTCTATAATTTTTTAAACGAAATATGCACAAAGTATTATTACCCCTAATATAAGTATTTTTTCAAATACTTATCATTTCGATTTCTCTGCTACAAATAAGTCTATTTTAATCGTCGGTAGTTCTACCGTTAATAGCGTATAAAATTAACGAAAATGAATGTATCCTAACTAAACTTTTATCTAAAGATGCCTGAATTGTCACTCTTTAGAATATGTACGCGTGTCATTTGTTTTCAATCACTTCAACATATTCAGGACCTGTTCTAATGGCACCTACCGAAAATTGGCACGAACTTTCCGGACAACCCAATAGTAAAGTCAAAGCTGGCGGCCATGTGTTCCTCGAATCCGTAGTCCGAGGGGTAAAGATTATGATACAATTGCTATTGAGCAGAGAAGCTGAAGGCTCAGGTAGTAACTAAGGTTTCGACGGTTCTCCTGGTAATTAAATTACTAGCATGCAAAAAACGGTAAAATTAACAAGTCCTCAAAAATAGCAGCTGGCGTGTCCGTATCATAAACTTGTTGTAGTCCGTTATCCTAACAAATTATTTATTTTTCGAAGGAGTATTGTGGGGATGTTAGGTTGCTTGCGGGTGTCTCAATGAAAACTCGCCAATGGACACTGTCTTGTTAATGATTACTATTTATTAACTAATAACAGAACTAAATGTTACAATATTTTACTCTGATCTTTCAATGCTCACTCTCTAATTCTCTATTCTCAACTCACTACTCTCAACTCTCTATCCTCAACTGACCCATTCTCAACTGCCTACTCTCAATTGATTCGCACGCGCATTCTCTCGCAAAGTGTTGAAACATTACATGTATTTTGTATTTGCTAATTTTCAATCTTGTAAATTTAAATTACAGTTAAAGTTAAAATTGAACTTTATCATAAATATTGTGTCTTTTTATTGTATTTTAACCAAAATCGGCGCTACGAGTGTGACTCGTGGTTATAGGGTAAAGGGTTAAGATAGTTGCAAAGATTCAATAAAACGACGCGACGACGCAACAACAGGACGGCAGGGCGACTTAATAGCCACGAGTCGACGCGAAGCGCTTTTTTTTATACACTCCTAACCGATTTTGTCGTTTGTAGATTTCTAAATGCTCCATGAATTCTCTTGAACATCCGATATGCAAGGGTTAACCGAAATACTCGCGCGCTTGCTTGCTCGCTTTACCATATCCTACATAATTAATATGTAAATTTTTTCACATGTGCAACTTTTCTGTAGATCGCGTGATCTGAGTATACGACAGTCTACTTCGCGAGCTTTCTCGCGAGAGAACTAGGTTACTACGGATTTATGTTATCTTAAAAGATAATTGTAATAAACATGAGTTAGTCACGCTAATATCTCGGGCGATATTAAAATTTTAATTTTATTCTTATTATCTTTTAAGAAAATGTGACTGAGCTCAAACATTAGCAAACGAAGTTTGAAATTCGATTGGATTTTAGTTAGTCTCCCTTAGGTGTTCGCAATAACTCAATCTTCTCCTACTTCAGCAAGAAACGAATAGACTATATTTTCTTGAAACGTTTGAAAATTACACATATAAAATTGTAAATAGCTATCTTCACTAAACTTAACCAAGAAAGAGAAAAGAGAGACGAGTACAAAATAATTTGCTTCCTCGATGCTACCTTAACAAGAAACAACTAAACTATACATATTATCTTGAAACATTTGAAAATTACACATATAAAATTGTAAATAGCTATCATCACTAAACTTTGCCAAGAAAGATCCAAGAAAGAAGAGTTCAAAATAATGTGCTTTCTCGATGCAAATCCACAACAAACAGACTATATTTTCTGCAAACATTTGATAACTATACACATAAAATTCTAAATACTAAACTTAACAAAGAAAGAGAAAAGACAGACGATTACAAAATAATTTGCTTTCTCAGTGCTATCTCAACAACAAACGAATAGACTATATTTTCTTGAAACGTTTGAAAATTACACATATAAAATTGTAAATAGCTATCATTACTAAACTTAGCCAAGAAAGAGAAAAGAAAGACGAGTAAAAAATAACTTGTTTTCTCGGTGCTACTTCAACAACAAACGAATAGACTATATTTTCTTGAAACGTTTGAAAATTACACATATAAAATTGTAAATAGCTATCATCACTAAACTTAGCCAAGAAAGAGACAAGAAAGAAGAGTACAAAATAATTTGCTTTCTCGGTGCTACCTCAACAACAAACAAATACACTACATTTTCTTCAAACATTTCAAAACTATACATATACACATAAAATTTTAAATACTAAACTTAACAAGGAAAGAGAAAAGACAGACGAGTACAAAATAATTTGCTTCCTCGATGCTAAAACTCAACCCAAACCCCAAAACTGAATTAAAAATGCCATACACCAACAAATACTCTCGAAACGAAAATCTTTTTCATCCAAAACATCGTTATCTCAACCAAAACCAACTTTCATAAAATGCCACCGCCCTGTTTACGTTCCCCATAATCAACACAAACCTCGAACGTCTCGACTTCATACCTGTTAACACATGAGACGCGGTCGCGCGCCACGTCCTGATAGTCGATTTTCTTTTTCCGCACCGAATTATCAAACACATGCTCGCTCGTTACAGCGGCGTCATTCTTGCGGTATGGATGCTTCGTTTTCCTGTCTCCGTGTCTACGTGAATTCCCCCGCTCGTCCAGAGTGCGGATAATCTAATTATCCTGGACGACAAATCTCGTTAGCCGCGCTGTGCCCATAGCCGACGACGCGGCACGACGACGAGGACAATGTCGTCCTTGACGATGTAAACGCAACGGCGTAACGCAGTGGCTCGTTGCAGTTGAAATAGAAGAAAAAAGAGGGATAGAAAGAACGAGACAGGGAGAAAGAGAGATCGATTCAGGTGAAAAGGAGACGGTACGCGAGTAACGAGGACAGAGGATTCGAAGGCAACAGAGAGGAGGATATCGTTAACGTAATCACGAATTTCTCCGTGAAAATTATTCGTCCACCTCTCCTCTCTGTTCGTTGCTCGGCCAGAGGAGGCAGGGTAGAAAAGAAAAACGTTTACGGGGGCTTATGCAAATGCAGGTAATTAATTTCACGAATCCTATTAGCCCTGCCCAACGGTCGTAGGTGCAGGAAGGCGGAAATTCTACCGGTAGCCCTCTGCCGCCCCCTGAACCCTCATCCACCCCCCCTTACGCCTTCCACCCTCTCGCGATACTCGACTTTTCGAGATCCTCGACTTTCGAACGCAACCCCGTGTCCCGGTCGAAGGTTAATTTCGAGGCGAACGACGATTATACGTTTCGGGAGTATTTGCTTAATTGGATCGGTCTCTAAACACGCGCGCGACGACTTTCCGGTCGACTTTTCCGTCGAATGCGAGATCTCTGCGTGGTCGGATCGAGTAGTTCTCTGCGTGTTCGTTGGATAGGAATTTTATTTCGATTTGGCGTGGTGTGATACGTAAGATGGCGAATGTTTGAGGAGTTTTATGTTTGGATATATATATATTAGGTTGGGGAAAAAGAAATCCATTATTTTTTCGGTAGATGGCTGTAGCGATCGATATTTCGTAAAGTATCGATCAAACAATTTCAGATTTATGCTCGTTGTCAAGGTGACATTTCGCACTGAAAAAATTCTTTTGCTGTTTTTTGTTCGGTCCATTGAGTTGTGAGTTACAAGGTGTTAACCTGCTTCGTTTGCTAATTTATAAAAGAAAGTTCCAGAAGAATTGCACACAACAGTTGATTAAAATCATTTCCAAGATAAAATCAAGCTAACGAGTATCTCACGTTCAATAAAATTTATCACATATTTACTCTATAGCATTACGAATAATAATTAACAATAACAGCTCATTCGAAGGTCTGTTAAATAATTACAAAATACCAAACTCGATATACTACTGCAAATCTGTAATATAAATACAGTATAAATCAATTCCATTTTCCTTAATGAAACAAATATTTAGTAACTAACCCCTTGGCTTACCATTTCTTCAATCTTTATGCATATTAGCAATAGTTATTCACGTCTTTGACACTCCGTCAAACGCGAAGAATTGAAATATTACATGTATTTTCTATTCGCTAATTTTCAATCTTGCAAATTTAAATTACAGTTAAAGTCAAATTTCAACTTTATCATAAATATTCTGTTTTTTTATCGTATTTTAACCAGAATCGGCGCCACGAGTGTGACTCGTGGTTATAGGGCAAAGGGTTAATATTAAAAAGTAAATTATAACATACAGTAACTACAAAAAATATTTTCACACATTTATCTTGACATTCACGTATTGATTAATTAGGTCCAAGTATTAGGTTGAGGAAAAAGAAATCCATTATTTTTTCGGTAGATGGCTGTAGCGATCGATATTTCGTAAAGTATCGATCAAACAATTTCAGATTTATGCTCGTTGTCAAGGTGACATTTCGCACTGAACAAATTCTTTTGCTGTTTTTTGTTTGGTCCATTGAGTTGTGAGTTACAAGGTGTTAATAATGGAAATCAACAAAGAGAAAATTCGGTACATTTTACAATTTTTCTTTGATAAAGGCGAAAATGCAAGCCAGACGGCTGAAATTGTGAATGGTGTTTATGGTCCCGACACTGTAACAGCTAATTACGTGCAATTTTGGTTTCGTCGATTCCGTTCGGGTATTTTTTATGTTAAAGATGCACCTCGCACAGGCAAACCTGTCGTCAAAAATGTGGATAAAATCACAGAGATAATCGAAGTTGACCGTCAGGTTAGTAGTCGTAGCATCGCCCAGGAGCTAAAGATCGACCATAAAACAGTTTTAAATCAGTTCACGTAAAAATAATGGATTTCTTTTTCCCCAACCTAATATATTGGGTTGTCCGGAAAGTAATTTCGTTTTTTCCCGATTGAGGATTTAATTGTATTTTTTTGCACCCAACTTCATACTTAAGCCACATAATCATTATATGTTTTGAGAGCTGATATAGCAAGGTTTGTGTGCGAAAAAGTCCATTTGATTCTAGGCAGTAGTTTTTGGTTGGTGCCCTTTTAAATATGGAGAGCAATAAGCAGCATTTCCGTCATATTTTACTTTTTTACCATAGAAAAGATAAAAATGGTGTTCAAGCCAGAAAGAAATTAACCGATATGTATGGAGAAGATGTGTTGACGGTACACCAGTGCCAAAACTGGTTTGCAAAATTTCGATTCGGAAATTTTGATGTAGAAGATGCACCACGTTCTGGAAGGCCGGTTGAAGCTGATAAAGACAAGATAAAGGCATTAGTTGATGCAAACCGGCGAATAACAACACGAAAGATGGCGAAAGGTGCTGGACCAGAATGGCCAATATATAATTTAATAAAATATTTCTTCGTTATACGAAAATTGTCTTTCATTTTCACAAAAAAAAAAAAACGAAATTACTTTCCGAACAACCCAACAGATTTTTTATTTTTGTATCAATCTTTTTGCTTCGAAGGGGAAATACAGGGCCACTTAACACATTGTCGACGGGACCTTGCTTCTGAAATACTTACTAGGGAATAAAGTTACGATCGAATAAATTCTTGGTTACATACTTTCGAGAATAAATTGTATTCTAAACGTAGCTCTTAATTTAAAATTTGAACGGATAAATTTTTAAAAATAACCTTTTATACATCGTTGGTTCCTATTTTCACCTTTTCAAGATCTGAAATACAAAACACGAGAAATCTCGTTACCCGTCCTCAATGTATTAACACTAGAACTATCAAAGTGGTCAAAATGATCCATTCGTAATTTTGTACAGAATCTTTATAAATTAATTACGGTGCCTTTAGGCAGATTTTCCGCGATTTTCTATTAAAAATATAGATAAACTTTTGTCTGAATTGCATTACATATTATTTCATACACTTTCCACTTTAATTTCTTCGGTGGAAATAAGTATGGTTTAATCGTCTGTAGTTCTAGTGTTAAATATCACAGTTCAAAAAATTTATGCTTCTCTGATAGAAAGTATTAACGGTTTTGAAAAACTAGAAAAAATGACGAGACGGGAATAATTTTCTTTTCCACGGTGTTCTTTCTTCAAAATCGTTCAGATTATGTTTTAAACATTTTTTATGCGGTTAAAAATAATGGAGATATTTAAGTGGACTCTTTTAGTTGAGACACCCGGTATATACGCGCTCAGCAATGGAGTAATTATTTGTTAGAAGCGTAAATGGACGTGTTCTGTGGCACAGAACTATTTTTATTTTCATTTACACGTGTTCTAAACAATATTTAATAAGGACTTTATTGTAAGAGTTTTAATAAGGTCCTTTTAATTTAATAAATTCACGCCACAGCCAGGAATATTTTATACGGTTTATTATAAAACAACGCAATTAATTTGAAATTCCCCTACGAAAATATTTATAAAAACTGCAATGTAATAATTATAGTAAATATGAAGTAACTTATATACGGCTGCTTTCGATAATTATAATAGACCATTATTGCCACTAAACAGTACAAAACTCTTGTATCATTCCTAGTAGCATTAATTATGTTATTATTGTAGCGACTTGTGTTAGTGAACATTTTTATTTCTATTCATTAATGAGTGAATATCAGTGCCTTACTCATAATAATATAATTTCTTCGAGTATTAGTGACTTGAAGATTTATATTATAAACTAATCTGCTCTATTTGTTAAGTAAAATAAATTGCTATATTGAATCGAAGCAGGGAAGTATTGAGAATAGAATGCATCTAATATAAGAATACAAAGAAGTGTTTTGGAATCTTAAAGACTGTTTTTCGAATACAGAATATTAGAAATATTTCATGTCACAACCAGTATAATATTATATATTATATATTGTAATCTGCTATATTAACACAACCGTCCGGCAGTTCACTAATGTGTTCTTTCTCTATTATCAAGAAACGGTTGGCGACACATTAATGTATTTTTCGACATTCGTGTAAATAAAAACAATATAAACCAAAATTGAAAGAGCAAGCAACTTAATTGATTTTTACTGTTAGTAAGTATAACGAAATGTTCATTTATCCAAGTTAGACAAGGAAATAATGGAATGTTATATATTTAAAACGATAGTGAATATACTCTTCTAAAAACTTTTTGGTACAAATTTTGCTCTGAAAGAGCCGGACGCTTAAGTGTTAACAAAACTATATCAATCTGTATACCAAAAATACCTTCCGTTCTGAAGACACTATAGTGGAAGGATTAAGCGTCTGTTGCTAAACAGGCAATTAATTAGTAAAAAAGTTTAGAATATTTTTATATAGATACACATACGATGACTGTAAACGTTTCCAGTCGAACTGTAATTTAATTGCATTGCTGATTAGGAGATCAAGAGTTTTTGAAAGTAGTTTATGATTCTAATTTATGAAATATTATTCTGTTGAATTGTTTGTTAGAGAAGATTTATTGATTAAAACTCTGAATCATTTATAAAAACGTATGTTAAATTTTGGACTCAACCGGAAATCTTTTGCAACCGTTGTAAGTAATGTCTCTACGTCTGACCAAACATGTCTTATACTACTAGATCGCGTATTTTAACACATTGAGGACGGATAACGAAATTTCTCGTGTTCTATACTTCAGATCTTGAAATGGTGAAAATAACAAACGACAATGTATGAAAAGTTACTTTTAAATAGTCATCTGATCAGTTCAAACTTTAAATTAAGAGCTGTGTTTAGAATACAATTTATTTTCCATAGTATGTAGGAATTAATTCGATTGTAACGTTATTTGCTAGTAAGTTTTACAAAAACAAAGTCTAGCGTTAATCTGTTAAAATTGGATAGTTTTACGGTACGAAATAAATATTCGACCTTTTGTAAAGATCTTGATATTTTTAAATTATAAATACAATCTCATAAAATATAAAAAACATTAGTGATACCTTATTGCTACGAAAAAATTAATAAAAGCATAAATAGGCTCGTAAAATTTCTTCAATTTGGGGACACAAATTAGCACATACGTCAACAAGTAACGTCAATCGCTTTTATAAAAATTTATTTACTAACAAAACTTACAAATCTTATACACAAATATACAAACGATAGAAACTTCCCACATAATTCTCAACTACGCTCAACTGCTCAAATCCTTGCCGTTAGTAACCTCGAACACGAATTTCAATCAATCAACCAATCCTATCTTTGATAAATATCGATACAAAACTTTTTCAAAAAAAAAAATGGCAACCGTTTCGGACACTCGACAGGGACACATTGTCCAGTGAATCACGAATCACGGTGCAGTTTTTACAATTTCCCAGTGTGCACGCAAGAACGCCGCGTCAAATTTGTAGCCGCGTGTAATCTTTCTCTTTTTTTTTTTTCGGTTTTTTGTTAACCCACCCACGAACCCATTCCATTGTATTTCTGTCATTCCGCGGGATCGGTCGCATCATTGTCATAAACGGTTCGACGCTTCTGCTGACCCAACCGGCAGCAGTTAATGTGCCTATCGTGAAAAATTCGTTAATTTCACAGTGACTGCGCCCGACCGGTTGTTCCTCGTCCCGTTGCGTACAACCGGTCCTTTTGTCCGTACGTGTGTGTACGTGCAACCGAATTTGTATCGAGCGAGGGTAAACCAGGGCGACGCCGCTCTCGTAGCAGATTTTCGAGTTTCCACTGGGGAGAGTTTCTGCTGTCCTTCCGGTGTCACGTATTATTGACGGCTTAAATTCATTAGATTCTCTCGCGGAACGGCGAAAGAGAGTGTATGCTCTGATAGGG
>SMSQ01022279.1:0-20243 GCA_019453375.1 Ctenoplectra terminalis | reverse complement strand
TTTTTCAAATATAGATACATCAGTTTGTAACTTTTAAGTCAGACGGTACCATAGAGGGTTAAATTTCGAGGATACATTTTACATGTTACATTTAGAACCACCCCCATCCCCTGAATCCCTCGATAAATTTCTATCGAGCTTTATTCGGACCTTACGTAACATCCTACACACGAATTACACAACATGACGTACCACTGAATGTACAACCACGCTCGGAAAAATAATCCAGCGCGTATGTATGTATGTACGTATTTCGGCCCTACGATCTCGAAAACACTGGCGGGTGCAACGAAAACAGCGTCATCGACGAACGACACGATGGCACACTTTAATCCATCGAAAACAAAGTTCATGGCTCAAGGACGAGCTGTATTCAAGAGGGTAGTTTTCACCCTGGCGCGACGATTTAACTGAATATCTGGCCTGGATGGAAACGGGTTGGCCGATTCAAAAGGATTCGCGTGTGGGCGAAGGACCAATACCGCCTTCATACTTTCGCGAACTTTTTGCATGTATCTGCGTCATCATCGTCCATCTATCTTATTGCGACCTACATATGCACGAGCCCAGCGAGCATCGATTGCGACAGTAAGGCGCCCTGAACGTTCTCAGCTGGAATCCCTGTCCGATTTTCGTTCGCCTCTGCGATATTTTCGACGTCGATCGCCAGACGATTGAACGATAAACATCATTGAATAATATACATGCCATGGTATTTCTTACGCGTCAGATCGATGGGTAAAAATTTGATTGTACGTGCTACGGTGAATGTATAGGCTTATTTTCGGGGTAGGCGCGTAGGAATGGTGCTTTCAATAAATTCGGCTTGTTCGAACGGATTTTAACGTGCCGTTCGTAAAAGTTATGCCTGCGGTTTGGTTTGTGTTACACGTTAGGTATGATTGTGGGTTGTTTGTGTTAAACGTTAGGTATAATTGTGGGTTGTTTGTGTGGGAAAATTGGTTTAACGAGAGCGATCGACAAAGGTGTGCGATTAGAGAGTGATTTAAATAGTTGGTTCGAAGTATGTAGATTATGGTAGCGCGATCGATTCATGAGAAACGCAATCTCTTTAGAGGAGTCGAACGGAGCAGATATTTGTGTGAAATGGATAGCAAATTTTGAAGCTAAATTTATTACGGAAAATGAAGTTATTTATCATAGAGTACGATTAGAAGGATGAGCATAAATTTTTCAAGGCGCCAAATTTTGGGACTAAACAAAAGGTTGCCAGAGATTGAAATATTACTCGTACTGGAATTTAACGAAATTTGAGTATAAAAGCTAAATCACTGCCTGTATCGTCGGAAGTGAAATCGAAGCACCCTAGAAACCGTGAGAAATGCTTCGATGTTAACAGTGTTCTTTCTTTTCTTTTTTTTTTTTCTTCTTCGTTACGCTTCCTAGAAGTACTTATTATACCGTGTCTTATAAATTAAATCTCAGGTAATACTCGACGATATCGATGATTAGAAATCGCCGGTGCGTTTACGGTTACGACGCAAATCCGTGCTATAAAATTGAACCAAAATAAGACGCCTGTAAAGCTTTTGCAAAAGATAAGAATTAAATAGAATATGGAAAGTTCCTTGGCTTTCGCGATCGTGTATACACGGTATCGAGTTTTTTCTATCGAGATCATTGCGTTGCACATGATGCAAACTTGGATGCATACTTTCACGAGAAATCGATTTCGGTGCATAATTTGCGCGTGGCTAAATTTTTGAAAGCTACGAAAAAAAAAAAAATCTATTCGATCAGCGTAATAACGCGAACAAAGAAGAAACATGATAAGCGAAGGAAATGCAAAATTACAATGCAACGCTGATTATTCACGTTCCTGACTATATGCATTTAAATTTCCTGATTCTCGTTTATTTCGACATATAATCAGGAATGCTTACGCTGGAAAGTATAAACACAGTTTGAGTATCTTTCGAACGATATAGCGATCGGAATAAGCAATCGATCATTTTCAACAGGGTACATAGTGTACCGAGCTTTGATAAATGTAGCACAGCACGTACAACATAATTGAAAAGCTATATTACGAATATTAAATCAAAATATAAATGCATGTCTACGCTTATAAAACACCGAGAAACCGATTCGTATGGTATTAAATTTTTAAAAGTAAAAAAAATGGAAGCTTTTAATATTTCGACGTAACATGTTATGAATCGTATTCATAATTTGGTGTGTTTCATTATTTTTTATAACAGAAAATATAAAAGATAGACAAATCAAAAATATAAAAGATAGATCGAATGTTCGTTTCCGTTATGCGAAATTAACAGAACATTCCTTCTCGCACACATTTGTTAAATTGGGCACAAAAGTATTCGGCCATCTTAAGTACTAAACTAATTTTGTGTACGATTACAGGTTCACAAATAAAAAAAGACTAAATGAAAATCAGTTTCTGACAAATGTAACGCTTTATAAATAAAGTAGAATACATGGAAAAAATAATTATACTTTACAGAAGTGACATTAATTCCTAAAATGGCGGATACTTCTGTAACCAACCACGTACAAGAAACAATGTCCTGTCAGTTTCACATAACAGACACAAAAATTCGATCGTACATTTAAATTGTCTATCTTTTATATTTTCTGTAAAAAACAACGAAACACGCCAAGTAACGAATTATCATTCAAATATACATTTTGATACGATGTTACGTCGAAATGTTCTCAAAGTCCCACACAGAGGTCACCCATACTCTTATTCTTAACACAAACCTAACCTATACTTTCATTCACGAAGAATACTGAAACCACGATTCCCTTGTTACTTCACCCCTCTCCTAATGACTTGTGCACAAGCAAGCAGGTTATCTAAAGTTCAATGACCAAATCTTTGCCAGTATGACTTATGAATGGAAACAAGAAGCAAAGTCGATCGAAAACAATCCCCTAAACAATTCCCTAGTTCTATTCTAGTTTCAGACTGTGGGTAAAAGAAACCAAGCAAGTACGAAGCTCCGTGAAATCCTGCCGGATGGACTCGTAGCGGAAAATTTTCTTCCGCGTCGACACGTTGCGAAACGGAGCTAGTCGAGTTTCGTGTTACCTACGATATCAGCGTCGCAAGGTTCAAAACTGGAGCGCGATATCGTATTGCCGTGACAAAGCTACGCTGCGCCACCGGTCGATCGTTTCATATCTGCTGTTTGGCGCGTTCTTTTGCGCGTGCCAGGCGAAAATATGCACCGGCGAAGGTGCACGTGCTCCACAGGCACAACAGCGTGTATGTATAGCATCGCGATTCAAATTCATTGCAATTGGAACGTGTTTGGTCGATACGATAACAACGCCGTAGTTTTGATTCGATTGGTATCGCGAAACAATAATCGCGTATATAATTTTAGTAATCGTATAAGACTCAATTTTTCGCGGCGTAACACTAAAGTATCGATTTTAAACGAAGAAACTTTTAGTAATCGTGTAAAATTTAATTTATCGCGATGTAACACCAAAATATCGATTTTAAACGAAGGAACTTTTAGTAATCGTGTAAAATTTAATTTATCGCGGTGTAACACCAAAATATCGATTTTAAACGATAAAGATTTTAGTAATCGTGTAAAATTTAATTTATCGTGATGTAACACCAAAATATCGATTTTAAACGAAGGAACTTTTAGTAATCGTGTAAAATTTAATTTATCGCGGTGTAACACCAAAATATCGATTTTAAACGATAAAGATTTTAGTAATCGTGTAAAATTTAATTTATCGCGATGTAACACCAAAATATCGATTTTAAACGAAGGAACTTTTAGTAATCGTGTAAAATTTAATTTATCGCGGTGTAACACCAAAATATCGATTTTAAACGATAAAGATTTTAGTAATCGTGTAAAATTTAATTTATCGCGATGTAACACCAAAATATCGATTTTAAACGAAGGAACTTTTAGTAATCGTGTAAAATTTAATTTATCGCGGTGTAACACCAAAATATCGATTTTAAACGATAAAGATTTTAGTAATCGTGTAAAATTTAATTTATCGCGATGTAACACCAAAATATCGATTTTAAACGAAGGAACTTTTAGTAATCGTGTAAAATTTAATTTATCGCGGTGTAACACCAAAATATCGATTTTAAACGATAAAGATTTTAGTAATCGTGTAAAATTTAATTTATCGCGATGTAACACCAAAATATCGATTTTAAACGAAGGAACTTTTAGTAATCGTGTAAAATTTAATTTATCGCGGTGTAACACCAAAATATCGATTTTAAACGATAAAGATTTTAGTAATCGTGTAAAATTTAATTTATCGCGATGTAACACCAAAATATCGATTTTAAACGAAGGAACTTTTAGTAATCGTGTAAAATTTAATTTATCGCGGTGTAACACCAAAATATCGATTTTAAACGATAAAGATTTTAGTAATCGTGTAAAATTTAATTTATCGCGATGTAACACCAAAATATCGATTTTAAACGAAGGAACTTTTAGTAATCGTGTAAAATTTAATTTATCGCGGTGTAACACCAAAATATCGATTTTAAACGATAAAGATTTTAGTAATCGTGTAAAATTTAATTTATCGCGATGTAACACCAAAATATCGATTTTAAACGAAGGAACTTTTAGTAATCGTGTAAAATTTAATTTATCGCGGTGTAACACCAAAATATCGATTTTAAACGATAAAGATTTTAGTAATCGTGTAAAATTTAATTTATCGCGATGTAACACCAAAATATCGATTTTAAACGAAGGAACTTTTAGTAATCGTGTAAAATTTAATTTATCGCGGTGTAACACCAAAATATCGATTTTAAACGATAAAGATTTTAGTAATCGTGTAAAATTTAATTTATCGCGATGTAACACCAAAATATCGATTTTAAACGAAGGAACTTTTAGTAATCGTGTAAAATTTAATTTATCGCGGTGTAACACCAAAATATCGATTTTAAACGATAAAGATTTTAGTAATCGTGTAAAATTTAATTTATCGCGATGTAACACCAAAATATCGATTTTAAACGAAGGAACTTTTAGTAATCGTGTAAAATTTAATTTATCGCGGTGTAACACCAAAATATCGATTTTAAACGATAAAGATTTTAGTAATCGTGTAAAATTTAATTTATCGCGATGTAACACCAAAATATCGATTTTAAACGAAGGAACTTTTAGTAATCGTGTAAAATTTAATTTATCGCGGTGTAACACCAAAATATCGATTTTAAACGATAAAGATTTTAGTAATCGTGTAAAATTTAATTTATCGCGATGTAACACCAAAATATCGATTTTAAACGAAGGAACTTTTAGTAATCGTGTAAAATTTAATTTATCGCGGTGTAACACCAAAATATCGATTTTAAACGATAAAGATTTTAGTAATCGTGTAAAATTTAATTTATCGCGATGTAACACCAAAATATCGATTTTAAACGAAGGAACTTTTAGTAATCGTGTAAAATTTAATTTATCGCGGTGTAACACCAAAATATCGATTTTAAACGATAAAGATTTTAGTAATCGTGTAAAATTTAATTTATCGCGATGTAACACCAAAATATCGATTTTAAACGAAGGAACTTTTAGTAATCGTGTAAAATTTAATTTATCGCGGTGTAACACCAAAATATCGATTTTAAACGATAAAGATTTTAGTAATCGTGTAAAATTTAATTTATCGCGATGTAACACCAAAATATCGATTTTAAACGAAGGAACTTTTAGTAATCGTGTAAAATTTAATTTATCGCGGTGTAACACCAAAATATCGATTTTAAACGATAAAGATTTTAGTAATCGTGTAAAATTTAATTTATCGCGATGTAACACCAAAATATCGATTTTAAACGAAGGAACTTTTAGTAATCGTGTAAAATTTAATTTATCGCGGTGTAACACCAAAATATCGATTTTAAACGATAAAGATTTTAGTAATCGTGTAAAATTTAATTTATCGCGATGTAACACCAAAATATCGATTTTAAACGAAGGAACTTTTAGTAATCGTGTAAAATTTAATTTATCGCGGTGTAACACCAAAATATCGATTTTAAACGATAAAGATTTTAGTAATCGTGTAAAATTTAATTTATCGCGATGTAACACCAAAATATCGATTTTAAACGAAGGAACTTTTAGTAATCGTGTAAAATTTAATTTATCGCGGTGTAACACCAAAATATCGATTTTAAACGATAAAGATTTTAGTAATCGTGTAAAATTTAATTTATCGCGATGTAACACCAAAATATCGATTTTAAACGAAGGAACTTTTAGTAATCGTGTAAAATTTAATTTATCGCGGTGTAACACCAAAATATCGATTTTAAACGATAAAGATTTTAGTAATCGTGTAAAATTTAATTTATCGCGATGTAACACCAAAATATCGATTTTAAACGAAGGAACTTTTAGTAATCGTGTAAAATTTAATTTATCGCGGTGTAACACCAAAATATCGATTTTAAACGATAAAGATTTTAGTAATCGTGTAAAATTTAATTTATCGCGATGTAACACCAAAATATCGATTTTAAACGAAGGAACTTTTAGTAATCGTGTAAAATTTAATTTATCGCGGTGTAACACCAAAATATCGATTTTAAACGATAAAGATTTTAGTAATCGTGTAAAATTTAATTTATCGCGATGTAACACCAAAATATCGATTTTAAACGAAGGAACTTTTAGTAATCGTGTAAAATTTAATTTATCGCGGTGTAACACCAAAATATCGATTTTAAACGATAAAGATTTTAGTAATCGTGTAAAATTTAATTTATCGCGATGTAACACCAAAATATCGATTTTAAACGAAGGAACTTTTAGTAATCGTGTAAAATTTAATTTATCGCGGTGTAACACCAAAATATCGATTTTAAACGATAAAGATTTTAGTAATCGTGTAAAATTTAATTTATCGCGATGTAACACCAAAATATCGATTTTAAACGAAGGAACTTTTAG
Source organism: Ctenoplectra terminalis (assembly GCA_019453375.1). Classification (NCBI taxonomy): domain Eukaryota; kingdom Metazoa; phylum Arthropoda; class Insecta; order Hymenoptera; family Apidae; genus Ctenoplectra; species Ctenoplectra terminalis. Next base: position 13,281 of record SMSQ01022279.1, on the reverse strand, counting down.
TAATCGTGTAAAATTTAATTTATCGCGGTGTAACACCAAAATATCGATTTTAAACGAAGAAGATTTTAGTATTAGTGTAAAATTTAATTTATCGCGATGTAACATCAAAATATCGATTTTAAACGATAAAAATTTTAGTATTAGTGTAAAATTTAATTTATCGCGATGTAACATCAAAATATCGATTTTAAACGAAGAAACTTTTAGTAATCGTGTAAAATTTAATTTATCGCGGTATAACACCAAAATATCGATTTTAAAAGAGGAAGATTTATTTCGAAGCGATTTAATATTTTGGAGACAATTCGAACAATACGTTGAACTTGTCCTGAAATATATCCCTTTGCACTCCACTGGCGCCGCTATGGCGACGTGTGTATTTTTCTTCAGACATTTAAGTTCCAAGTTAAATTTTGTATTTCCATCTATTCCAAATTTTTTTTGTTTTATAACGATCCAAATTAAATAAAAAATCGTCAAGATTTATAATTTCTTTTTTGCTTTCAATAACAACGTTAAGTTTACGCGATAGTCCTGTGTGGACTAAAATGTGGATAAATGAAACTTAAAAAAGTTTAGGAGTGCGAATGATTAAAAAGAGTAATCTAAGAGTATGTGGGTATTTCTCTGAAATTTTTTATTTCAAATATGTCTATCGCTGGTGATGTTTCTCAAAAAATTGTAATAAAAACGTTTCCTAAATAGATTACGTAAAATTTCAGTGATTTAATTCAAAAATAAATGGAAGAAGTAAAATATTAGTCTTCGAAAGAAAGTGAAGAAGTTGCCGAAAAAAGTAACAAGATTCGAATAAGGTTGGACAAAACAAATATCGTACGTTTGACTGTACAAGAATGTCGTTAAAATAATCGGTTCTCGTTTTTGATACGAGAGAATGAGGCTCTACGTCAGCAACCCACAGATTTTGAATGCGACAGACATCATAAAGCGTGTTAATGTTTCGCAATCTCGAGGCGAAACGTCGTGCTGTTACATACATAATTTGCGAGCAATTGTCACGCATAAAAGGACGGCAACGTCACGACAACCGCTTGCAATTTTTACATATGAAGGGGCACGACGCTTCGTAAAAGAGTCACATCTTTCTTTTTAATACCATCAGAATGCACAACGCGTGTCAGATTTTTTCTTTCTCAAAGAAAAAGAATTTTACCTGCGAGAGATTTCATCGAGCAACAACACTTCTACGATACTTTTGACACAGACAACCTAATTCTAATTGAAATTGAAATTTCGACCATTTTGTGACGGTTCAAAATGTGATCCCACGAATCGAGATAAAATGAAATTAGCATATCAAAGTATGCGGGTTGCTGAAATTTTACTTGACGAATTATGAGTAACCTTCTAAAAAATGTTCCACCGTGTTACGGATGGCAGTTACAGCTGTTACACGAGCTTTCGAACCCATCCATCCATTTTATCCTAACGCTTTACCTTTATTATCTCGAGAAGAGGCTATTCCTTTTCTGTTCCTCGAAACGAGTTAGATCTTATCTCGTTGTTTATGTACCTACCACTAAGTATTTCTCGTAGTAAATGTTTTTATTAAGAGCCTCCAGCGGCGTACATTTGGTGAGTAATCTTTGAAGAATTGCAACCGAATTTTTAGTTGTGCTTGACTTATCTTTCAAAGCCGCGAAGGTCTTAAAAGATAAGAAAATGGTTAAAGTGTAACAAATAGGAAAATGGATACAGTTTATGTTCTATCGGTTCAATTATCTATCGATTGAAATCGCTGTGGAATTCTATTTTTTTTTATAAATTACGTTGCAATTTTTTTTTATTTATTGAAACTTTTTAAAATGGTACGTGAATTCTATGTTAATTTTATAAAATGTAAATTAATTTAAATTGACGTAAGAAGTACGGTACTCCTCATACATTGTTAATTTATTATACTGAAGTATTGTGTGCGTATAGTAAATATCATCAACGTGTAAAGCAAAATGTGAAATCATATATCATCTAGAAACTGATGAAACTGTATCGTATTTAACCAACTAGTTAAATACGATATTGGAAAGTTAATAATTTCTATTATAAAAAAAAGGACGAGACAGTATGGTGAAAGTTTACAAAGTAGTATCAATGTTGCTAAACCGTTTATTTTTTACTCTTCACGGCGATAACGTAATTGCTCGCTTATTCTTGCTATATCTTGAGATAAGGTCTAATTAATTTCGCAAACTTTTTATTGAACAAAGAAGTGTTAAAACAATTACGATGAATTGTACAGTCTACGCGAAAAACAAGTTGTTTATTAAAAAAAAGCGATCCCAAAACTTTTGAGCAGAACTGTATATAAAACTTAAGGAATCGATACGAGTACACCAGTTCCAAACGCTTGATATCAAACCTCACGCGTTAAAGCCTCCAAACCGTTGACGTTTAACAAAAAAAAAAAAAAACCAAATCAATGTGCTTTACTCCTAAAAATAATCGTCGCTTGCCTCGTTTCAAGATTAACAGTTGAACTACCGACGATTAATGCCCCCTGTCCACGATACGACGCTTCAGAGACCCGTGCGAGACAAATCGCTTCCTGTACGCTTCGGTGCTGCGAAAAATGTAAATAAATAATGAATGTCCGTCCACCAAGTGTCATCGTCTCCTTATCACGCGATTTATATTCGTCGTGACGCTTAAAAATTAATCATTGATACGACTAATATCGATTATACGTCTTCGCCGCGACGTATCCTAGACGAATTCGAAATGTACCCACCGCATACGCTACGCACAGAAGCCCTCAGGTGTGTATCTGTACGAAAGAAACGGGTCACAAGCCGTTGGGGGTTACTCTATGGCCCTAGAGCAATCAACCTTACCTCCTCGTGGTGCGACCTGGGCGCCTTTGGCGGCGAACGGGGCTCTGATGCTCGCGGAGGATGTCAGCGCACCGCTTTCCGATGTGTCGGGACGTGCACGTCTGCCGAGCGATAGCGCCGCGTCTTTTCCTTTGAGCTCTTGCATGCATGCACACAGTGCACCGCGGTCCAAGGTGTAGAGATCTACGTGAGCGTGATAAGAGCCGCGGCCTCTTCGGTGGCTCCTGCGTAAGCTCGATGGTTTCGGCGGCGTGCAATTTTTCCCGGTGCGGAGGCACCGCGGTCCTTCTTACGTTCCTCAGGGGTCGCGCTTGGTAGATGGGTAGCTACGATTGACGCGATACAGGATTAACGATCCCAAGGTGTCCGAGTTTCGAACGAGCCAAGAGGTAAAGGTCGGCTGGGTCCGTGTTGTGCTTTGGCGCCGTTCCTGGCCATCGAACCGATCCTCTTGGTCTCAGAAGCCTAGTGCTTGCGTGCATTAAAGAGTCGCCCTCCTCCACGAGGTGCTCCGTGGATGCGGCGGGGACCATGGACGGGGTCTCTCCTGCTTCGGTCTTCGATGTAACAAAAGGACTCGTCCGCAGGAAACGCTCTGCGGCGTAACTGGATTTTTCTATCGCCTCTCTCGGAGTAGCGGAGGCAGCTGTTCTCCATCCATCGCAAGGATAATGTGTGATCTGTAATATTAATGGAACACTAATTCGTGCGCTCTTTTGTACGAATTTAAATTACGATGCAATGAAAGTTCCTGGTAATATTGACGCTGCTTTTGAAAAAGACATTGTTCGTAAACGAACAGTTAGACGTTCGTTGGAACAGTTTCACACTGAAGATACAAACCTCGAAAATGTACCTCGTATAATGTACCTCGCCCCAAAGAAGTGATCAACAATGACGAACTAAGAAGTCCGGTTGAACTTCATACTCGTTAAAGCATACAAGACATCGCACACGAATTAGGAGCGCTTTGTATTACAATAAAAAAGTAGTCGTTGAAAGTTCTACAGAAAATTCGGACGTTTCAACCGCAACAACCTGATACTTGCCTCTTATCACCGCTTAAAAATGATGGTCGATAAAGTTAACGAGACGATTGAACTGAGGCACACCGACAGCTGTTCCCGGCAATTGACAGAGGTGAAAGAGTCGTCTGCGGCGAGTTGCTCGAAACGAGGAGTCAACGATGCCATTAACCCCGATCGCAAAACGATCAAATGAATCGGTACCGATTCGCAACGATCGAACGGATCGTGACAGTGACGATCCCTACGACGATCGATTTCGTCGTTTCTAATCGTGGACTCGACGCTGTGCACACGCCGTGTTTATTATTAGGCGGCGGGCACGCTCGAGCATATGGACGATTATGCGAACGTTAACCGGAGGCCTTGGTAGGCGGCTCGGACCGAAGAGAAATAATTGAGGAGCGCGCGCCGTCCGACTGGTTTTCATCTTAATTCTTTATTTGATGTACATCGCATAGGCGACGCGGTTTCTCTAGGATTCCATTGCGAGAAACACAGGCTCCGCGCAAAGAAACGGAAACGCGATCGAGGTTATTATGCAGGAACATCCGATGCCGGTACTAGTCGATTTAATGAGGGATCGTTCGGTTTCTTGCGCGACTCGTTGCGGAGGAAGAGAGGCGTGAAGAAGAAAAGTCGGAGAAACGTTTTATGCTAGAATACTGTTGCGGGTAACGCGTACGAAGACTTTGCAGACGTAAAAAATTATACGGAACGTGTAACTGGGAATAGAACTTTTGGTCTTGAGGGAAAGAGAAGGACGATGAAAGAGAGCGCAGGTCGGAATTATTTTACGCGAATGTCTGGCATCGCTGAATATCGTTGTGTTCCAACGGTAGACAAGAAAACATTTTTTTAACCCTTTATGGGACCGTGTGACTTGAAAGTTGCAAAGTGATGTATCTATATTTTTAAAAATTAATTTTGTTCGATCCATCTACAGTAATTATTAAAACATTTTCAAACCAAAGTGAAAAACTGTAATCAATCGTAATTTTTTCTCCGATAAGCGGACAAAATTCGGGCTACAGAGGGTTAACATTTGATCTTTGTTATTACTTTGTCTTTTGAAAATATTACGTTGGGGAAACTCGATGCTCCGTTTCTGAGATAATTCGATCGAAAGACTTCGAAATCTTTGACGACGAATGTACTTTTTCAATACATCTTCAAATATTTCCATACGTAACGAAAGGAAGAGTGGTGTTTATAAAAGTGTGGGTATATACGACTTTTTTTCTGCTCTTTAATCTTTTTTTTTTCTTTCTCTATGTCTCGCGTAATACAATTTCTTCTTGTCCTATTGGGAGTGTTTGCTTTGTTGCTTAACTTATTTGGAAAGCTGTGCAAAGTAAATGCCTTTTTCCTTGTAAAAAAGTGGGAAACACGAAAGTAAAGTTACTTTGCTATTTTAATTTAAATGCTGTTTCCTGTAACATGGTACTTCTTTTAACTCGGAAAAATGTACTTAAATAAATTACCTACTTTAAATTTTATAATTTCAACAAGACTGGGAATATTTAAGCTGTGATTTTAAATAATATATTTTATCTTCGATAAGATTCAACAATAAAGTAACATAGTTGCACTTTATCAATATTGTAACATCATAAAATTTCAACCGACATCTTATCTTTATCGTAAAAAAATATATAAACCAGTCTTTTTCTTTTCGCACCAAGATCGGTTTAAAATTTATTATTAATATTTTAAACCTGCATTACTTTAATTCTACACATCGAACTGATACATCAATAAAACAATGAAAATATCTCCATAGTGCGTTACCAATTCTTTATTTGAATAAAAAGCTGCTTTAATTCCCTTCATCGGTCTCGTTACAAAGAAGAAGGTACGTCGTCATTCGTTATGACACGTTTATTAAAATTGTTAACGAAAGCTGCTTATTACGCGAAAAATGATACCGCGTGCATTCCAAGAAGACACAGACGCAGCAATGTTGAAACAACGAATACAACAAACGATCGTAAAAGGAATTAAAAAAAAAAAAAAGAAAAATTATTAAGATGCGTCACTTTAATCTCAACACGCTTTGATGACAAGGTGTCAACGACGTTATTAACCCTGATCGCGAGCGAATTGGAATAGGCTCGAAATAAATAACGATGAGGTCATAAATTTGTTTAATCTTGACTGCTGACACGTATATACGCAGCTATCTACGTGATGTCAATGAAACGGGAAGCGGAAAATATGCGAAATTACGTGAATCACCTATCACGGTGAGAATACGTGTTCGTTAAAGAACCATGTTTCAATTTCTACAGGGAAATGTTGATTAAGTACAGTTTTATCCCGGTAAAGATAAAATGGGTTTATATTCTGTATGAATTTCAATAAAATTCGTTTGAACTGGTTTTCGAAGAACGAAGTAGTATTAGATAGCGTTTCAATTAACTGGAGGACTCCATTTGTGGGCGAGTTTCCAAATGCGCGACAAGATGTCTGCCACGGCCAGTCGTGTTGTGTCTCACAAGATACGTTTTTGAAACAAGTTTTTGTCAGTTTTTAATAATTTATCGATAGTTTAACTTCAGATATAAATATAATCAAACATAAATTTTATAGTTGTCTCGTCTGTAATAAATTTCTATAAGAGATTTAATAAGAAATTATTATTTAGAAACTAACAGTGGTTCGCGATTCCCAAGGACGGTCACAAATTTTGATCGAACTTAGGACAGCTTTCGAAATTTAACAAGCAAACTTCGTAGTTATAGCGATAACGCTAATTCCGTTTTGGTTGTGTGAATTAATAAAAATACAGTCTTTGAAAGAAATCATATTCGAAAAATTAAAGAAACAAATTTAAGAAGATTGCATTATTTCACATCGAAGAACGATACATTTTATAGAAAACTGTTAAAGTTAAAAATATAGATACTGTGTTTTAAAAATTTTTACAGAACGCTTAATCTACGTGACACAGAAAGCTTCCTCCGATGAAGCTTATTAGCTAACTTTGCTTAATTTTTACTTAATCCGCTATTCGTACGAAAATGGTACATTTGATTCATATCTAAATACTTCGAAGTCCATGTTTAATTAAACGCGTGTCACTCNAGATACTGTGTTTTAAAAATTTTTACAGAACGCTTAATCTACGTGACACAGAAAGCTTCCTCCGATGAAGCTTATTAGCTAACTTTGCTTAATTTTTACTTAATCCGCTATTCGTACGAAAATGGTACATTTGATTCATATCTAAATACTTCGAAGTCCATGTTTAATTAAACGCGTGTCACTCTAAAATGACGCATTGTCACAAGATAACAAGTACAACATGACGATGCACATGTGTTAAGAGTGTTGTTTGTTTCGATACTATTCAACTAACATTTTTTTTCTTAATAGGCATTATCAGGAATTCTTACGTGTTCGGAAATCACATCAAACTATATTTACGTATTGATCGAGAAATCGTGAAACGTTACGTGAAAAAACATCTCGATCGTTCCGTTGCGTTTAAATAATTGCAAGGTTCGACATTTTTGGTTCAGAGATACTATTTTACGTCTTCAAATATAATGTGTGTCGTATGACGTTGTTTGAGAGAAGAAAATCATGAATGAACGCGTACATTTCGCAATCCTTGATTCAGATTGTTACGAGCCAAGGAAACAGTTTCCTTTTCTTATTGTCGCGAACTATAGAAAAGTGAAATAAATTATAGTCTGGGAATTTCGAAATCAATAATTCACGATTCTGCGCTTTCAATACATCTTGCACGATTTCCAAGTGTTTTTTTCTTTCTTTCTTTTTTTCTTTCCTCGGACAATTTGTCACGAGGAGCGATCTGAACGATTCCAACACCATGAAAGGACAATTGTGGCGGCTATTGAATTGTAAAACGGCGTGTAACATATGTAGGTCTAAAGTCGATCTTATTTATAGCATTTACTTCCAACGAATACAGTATCATGAAACTGTCGCAAATTTATTTTCCTCGACATTCTGTGTTAAAATATAAATATTTCTCACATTTTCCTGAACTTTTTGCCGAAACTTTTTTGCCACAGGAATAAAACGAGAAGCGTAATTAAAATTTTGATTGTTAAAAATATAAATATATCGCTCATTTCTGAGTCACTTATCAAAAAAAAAAGAGAGAAAAAAAAAATGATATATTGAAGTAAAAAATTATAATCCTTGACACAAGAATATCTAGGAAAAATAAGTTGCTCCGAACGAGAATCGTAATTATTTCGCAGAACGATTCTTTATTCAGTATGAAAGAATACTAATTATCTTTTCTTAGTATCAAACAGGAAATCGTACAATAATCGTAGAAAAACAATGATCTTGACAAAAAAATTTATTTCTAATCAAACACCTGATATATTCCCAATCATTTTAAATCTATACACAACCACCATTCTAAGACCTACAAATCTTCTGCGAACAATCATACTTTCCTTACAATTCTTTGTACAAAAGTATCACTTATCTCCTATCAAACTTTCCATATCGACTAATAAAAGAAACAAAAAAAACTCCCCCCAAAAAAAAAAGAAAAAAATCATACAGCAACCTTGAAAAAAGATCGGCAAACGTACACCCAAACGTGAACATATTTGGCAAGGTTTCATTCAAAGTATCCCATCGATACTTCGAAACAACGGTCTTTTGCCAGGAAAGCAAACAGATCGATTCACGTGGGCCAACTTTTCCACTCGACGGACGCCGATCGACTCAACGCGGTTACAAGAGGAGTCGACGAGAGGAAAGAGCGTGGGCGCGAGTCGGAAATCCCTAGGAAGCGTTGCGGTGCCGGATGCCCGATCTGCGAGGCATCGATATCGTTAACCTTGATCCTGTGGCTGCCAGGCATCGGGCGATGCGAGACGATTATAAGGCCCGATAGGTGGATAATGATGCAGAAACGCGTACGACGTAAATGGATTTGGCATGTGCGATGGGAGTGGCGAATGGTTTCGCGGGCGAAAAAGGAGACGGGTGAAAGAAAAAGAGGTAAAAAGGAGCGTCACGTGTAGAAGTAGGGGGCAAAGAAACGTATATCAGAGGAGGGAGAATTGTTTGGTTAGTTATATATAGTATTATGTGTCGGAGGAACGAGAAAGAGAAAGGTGGAACGATGCAGAGGAAGAAGAATGAGATGAAAACAGCGACGACACAACGAGGACGATGGAAGTGGTGGCAACGACGCCGGCCCTGCCGATGGTGGTGGTGGTTGGTGTTGTCGGTAGAGGTGGCGAACAACGTCCGAGAACCCAGAGAAGTGAGCGTTGACCGTGATCAGGAGGGTGCAGTGGGGGTTCGAGGTTGTGGTACAAAATAGTGGGGGAAGAGTATAGTCACCGAGAGAGGAGCTTAGCCGTTAGGTCGTTCAGTGGTTCGTGGTTATGTATATGTGTTTATGTATGCATGTATCTATGTATGAGTACGCGTACGTAAGAGCGTGCATACGCGTGTATTGTAGAGGAGGAAAGGGGACGAAGGAGGTATTGCCACGAGGAAGAGTGGGAGAAAGAGGCGACGGAACCGCGCGCTCCGCGGCCTCCCACGTCGTGGTCGTCATTCCTAGCCGAGTCTTTTCGACGCTCGCGACGCTTCTCCAGCCCCAGAGACTCGACCGATCCTCGCAACGCTTCGTCTCCATGCACGCTTGTCCCGAAACGACAGGGTCCTCCAGGTCGTAAGAGCGTGCCCCTGTTGGCTCGGTAGCGGTGTCGATACCATTCGACAAACTTCACGTTGACACCCTTACATTCATTTTTTTCCCACAAACTATTTCCTACACACTATTTTTACCTCCCCCCTCCCCCTCTCTCTCTCTTTGGTGGAAGCTTAGCCTATTCATCTCTCTGTCTCCCACCCCTTGGAAATCCCTTTAGTCTGTTCACATCCCCCGAAAAGCGGCCGAGAGACACAGGCAAGGAGAAAGCGTAGAAGAAAGTCGGCAAAGAAAGGAAGAGGATCAGTGCGAGCACGTTCGTCGACGGGGTCGATTCGCAATTGTTGAAAGTAACACGGTTCGTTGATTCCCGCCGGACAAGGCTGTGTTGTACACGCGGTTCATCTAGGATATACATATACCGGTACGTTACGAGCACCCACCGTTTGTGTGTGTGTACTGGCTTGCGCACGTGTGGGTGTACCACCGACGACGGTTCCGTTCAGACCGCCAAAAGTGAATTAGACGAACGGAGTAGAAAGAGAGAGAGAGAGAGAGAAACAGGCGGAGAAGCGACTTCGACGGCCGGCCGTTTTCGATCGACCGACAAACTAGCTCGTTAGAGTGCGAGAATAAACGCACAGCTTGCCAGAGGCTCACTTTGATACACGTTTGATCGTGAGGTTTAACGAGGATGTCGCACAAGCTGCAGAGCCCTGGAGCTCCTGATCACGGGGGCAAATTTCAGGTGAGTTTTTATTACTTTCATTTCCTTTTTTCTTTTCTTGATTCTTTTTGTTTTTTTTTTTCTTTTTTTTTTTCTTTTTAAGTTCCTCGCGTTTAGTTCTTCGCGTTTAGTCGGTTCGATCAATGTTTGTGACATCTAATAGTTTTTTTTAACGAGATACGCGAATCCAACTGGAGCACGACGCGATTGTTGTTCCTTCGATGGCAGTCGCGTGTTGCGTAACAGTGATCTGTTAAAAGTTCGTAGCGAAACGCTGATAAAACAGGTTTATCGACAGATTAACGGTTACATCGTCGATAGGATCGGTCATCTGATTGCGTGAGAATTAATTAAATCCCGGCGGAAGTATGCTCGACCGCGGCGTGCGTATAAATAGGTGTGAGACATCACGAGAGGGAAATCGAAATAAGCGTGACCGAAATGGAAGCTCCGTTTCGCGTATCAGAATTTGCATATCTTCCATGCCGTCCATCTGATATAATATCTAGCGCATAAATTCGTGAAAAGAAGATAAAACGATCGTTCCGAGGGCACCGCGAGTACAAGGTAGAATGTTGAAACAAGTATTCACGTGAACAGGCATAAATTGAACGACTATCCGAACCGTACGAATAATTATGAAACTAAATAATTTCGAGCGAGGCATGATCGCGGCGTGTAAATTCGAAAATGAACATTTCGGTGTTAAACGTTTATAATAACGGTAATCTTTCTCAATGGAGCAACAAGATTGCAAATTAGACGTAATAATAGCAATTATTCCGCTGAAACTCGCTTTTCACGCTATATCTATGATTAATCAAATTCAATAAAGTGGAACGAAAGTTCTTGGTGCTATGGTATCTCGAAAAATATTGCAAATATTCAAGTATTCGTGCATTGAATCAAAACAAGCAATGAAAACACTAATCATTTTTTAAAAAGCCTTCAAACAATGTGCTGATACTATACTTTATTTCGATGGATCATTTAAAAATAACTAGAAATAGCGATGAAAGTTGCGCAAATATTTTCTGAGACATCCCGATCATTTTTTGAAGCAGCAAGTTCTTAAAGGTACTGGTCGAATTAAATCCGAAAGAAGAAAAAGAAAAAAGAATGGCACATTGACTGGTCGGATTAAATTCGAAAGAAAAAGAAGAAGAAAAAAAAAGAAAAAAAAAAGAACGGCACATAACGAGAACGCGTTCCGCGTGCGATTCCATATTCGATGAGCTCGCATTGGATTTGCATACATAAATACCTAGAAGCCCCCCTCTGTACTTGGTCATGCAACCGCCACGTGGTCTTCTTTGTCCCTCCGCGTCGATGGTATCCACGAATTCGAGCATCAAATGCCCCTATCGTGGAACGTATAAAACGTTGACTCAGCAACCAGTCATTTCAACCTGAATTAAGTATCACGTGGAATAATTGATAAAAGGAGGTCGGGACGCGAAAGCCGCCGTGAAAAAAAAAAGTGCGTTTTCAACGCACGTCGGCGCGATATCTGCACGCTGTTTTGCGAATTTTTTACCTTTCCTTTCTTTTTCTTCTTTTTTTTTTATTCTTCGTACTTGCTTCACGATTACTTTCCATTATTACTTAATCACAAAATCATTGCACGGCGATCCTCGGTCGAGGAGAATCATTAAAACGCGAGAATGCTTCTGTTTCGAGCCGGAAATAGGATTCCTCTATCGTTCGATGTCGAAGGACACGGTGAACCCTTTGCGACGATTTTTGTGGTTTTGACCGAGTTTCGCGACCATGGTCGCGTTAAAATAGATTAATTAGTCATCGGTTGAAATGGAGCAAAAACGGTTGGAACAGGAACGGAGCAATTGTGTTCGAATGTTTCGGAGCAGTGAGATATGCTCGCGATGATTCTACGAGATCGTATCGTGGAATTAGCTTGTACGGTTGCGGTGACCTAAAAGAAATTCATTTACAGTCATCGAGCGTGAAGGAAACTGTGTAGGAGGAATAGAGAATACGCACTAGTTTGTATCTTTTTTTTTTCTTTCTAATTTTCTGCAATTAAATGTCTGCATACATTTGTTATGCTTTGGGTTCCTATTTACCGATTTCTAAACCTCGCCTCGAACGAGAATAAAAATTTGCGTGTGTTGCAATTTTTTTTTTTTTTTGCAACGATGGCACGATTAAATGTCCCAGTATTTTTCCGTAAAATCTACTGTTGCAATCTTTCGTTAAAATTAATCTTTCGATCTACTTGAGTCACCGAATGCAATAAGCAAAGAAAGTACTTGGAAGTGAACACGGTCAGATGGCAATTTTTATTTTTTTTATTTTTATAAACGTCCAACGCGATAGGGATGTCTGAATCTGTTACGATAATATTCTCGTTTATCTATTATCGCTTTTTATCGCGGTAACGCGTTCGTCCCGTTCAGGGGGTGATAGGTGACGAATGGTCTAGGAACAGTTGGGCACTTCAAAGCTTCGCAACGTATAGATAGATATTTTCTTTGGAGATATCGATACTCGATACAGTTGACTTTAATGTTGAAGAACTAATTGTTTTGAAATAAAAAAAAAAAGGAAAAAGAAATTGTAGATTAACCATCACCTCATTCACTCTTGTACCATGTTCTCAGCCGAAAGGAAGAACTATGATATTGTATGCGATAAAACATTAACAAAAACAAGATACACCAATTTGCACTAAAACTAGCGACGATTAAAGTATACTTATTTGTACCAAAAAAATTATAATAAATATTTGGAAAAATATATAACGCGAGAGAAACAAACCTTTAACCCTATATTTTATAGAAAATCACGAAAAATATTAAAAATTGCACGGTTAGAAGTTGATAAAATTTTTGTGTGAAATTAGGAACCGATCGTTTGATCGCTTTGGTAGTTTTAGTGTTAATGAAGTATCTAAAAAATACTAAGATTCTTCATAATCTTTACTTCTTCAAAAACATTTCTTCTACAGACTGAATCGTCAATAATCCAACTTAGTCGTTGATGTGACTTAAAATAAAC
>SMSQ01022275.1:3665-14967 GCA_019453375.1 Ctenoplectra terminalis | reverse complement strand
TCGTTTGACCGCTTTGGTAGGTTTAGTGTTAATACCAAATAAAAATACCAAAAAACTAATTATTACATCGTGCGTCCTCCCTTGTTACCGTACAATTTTTTGTTCGACCATTTTATACCGAACTGTTTGTAAATAGTTTAGGTGACACAATATGGCGAATCATCTTGTATATGTTTGTGTTTTTTTATAATTCGAAGGAAATTTCTGTGAAAAGTTGCCGGCGTCCGGCACTCTTATTTACATTTCCGTACTATGTATATCAGTGGGACATTCTTTGCAAGCTGTGCGTGCCAAATATCGCTAGTGTCGATTATAGATACACACGTATACTTATTGTGTCCACGTTCAGGAATGCTTATAGTAAAGTTCGCTGCCACGAGTTATCTTATCGTGCTTTTAACCTTTTATCGGGACTGTCCTATGCTATTAAAATTACTGTATATTTTTATTGAATCGAAAACGACTTTACATAGTTAAATGATTATATTTAGATAACGATTCATAATTTTCTTAATTTTTTTCTTCTTTTTTTTTGTAATTTAATATTATATCGTTTTATTTGCTACTGAGATAATATATAGTTAAGATAAAATTTATCGTCCTAATGATTATTATCTTTATGCATTTTTGTAGCGATAGTGATAGTAATCGATACAGAGATAGGAAATATCACGTTTGTAAATTTTGATAAGTAGTACCAGGATGATTTTTTTCGTGTTTTCTAATTATTTTGGAAATTGTTTATAGAATTACTTATAGGAGAGTTTATGAAGATTCGTTATTATTATCTGTTCACTTATTTTTCTGCAAATAGTTTATAAATAGTGTGCATTACACGTCGAAAATTATGTTATTCAATTTATTATTAGTTCAAAGGACAACTTGTTTAATTTTTTGTTTTTTTTTTAATTCTGAAAGCTTAATCGATGATTAACACTAGAATTATTAAAATGGTCAAAATGACCAGTCATATTTTCTCATAGGAATTATATTTAAGAGATTAAATACGGAAACGATAAATTATTTTTTTTAGTTTCTTCGTATATGCAGCTCAAGCATAGTTAGTTAAGTTTTCCTGACAAACAAGTCGTTTGTCTCAGGCTTATGAGAAGTTAGTTCGATGGTTTGCATGCAGAATTAGTTTCGAGAACCTCGAATATTTAAATTAAGTGCGAAGATATCGCTTTTTCCGTGAAGTGACTTTGTATCTCGAGATTTGTTTCGAGGCACAATGTTTCCTAGTTTTTTTTTTAATTTTAAATCTAAGAATTAGCTTAAATACTTAAATTCCTCACATATTCGGATAAATAAAATATTTCTACCGTTTCTCTCATTCTTATTAAATAAAACTGGAAAAATTAAAAGCATTTTTCCGATACATATTTTCACCATTGTTTATTTCGTAAAAATTCTCCGTAAGAATAATAAAAATTAAAAATCTTAAAAGTTGGGTAAACGGTGATTATTTTAAAGACAGATGAAATAGTAAAAATTTTATTACTTCAAAAACTGTAATTTGGAATTTGACTGTTGAGCGGTTCACAGATAAAAAGATTAAAGTATGATAATCACAGTGTTCCGAAACGTGACAAACTCGTTCAAAGTACATTGTTAGTGATCAAGGGTACATAAATCCTTGGTCGGTGAAAGAAAATTTTATTGGTTTTATTTGTAAGCATCTATTTCCGAAGGAATGGTAGATAATTTGAGCCAGGGAAAATACTCGTAAAGAATTTGTCAGCCTCTACGAATACAGTCGCTCACAAAAGTATCCGGCCACCGTAGATACCAATATTACTTTCCTAAAATATAATTTTTGTATCCTATACATTCTGATTTAATTAAAAAAAATATTACACGTGATTGTAAAATAAACTGTTAAATGTTGGTCAAAAACAGATCTTATTTTTTTATTAATTCGTTTAATGCTTAAGGTGGCCGGATATTTTTATGACCAACTGTAGCTCAGGTAAAAACACAACGGTCAAGGTACCATTTGGTTACCAAATGTTAGGGTAAACCTAAAAATAAAAAATAATAGCATTTTTCACATTTCTTGAACATATTTTTACCCAATATTTTACTTATTTTCATTTAATTAAGTATTTACTTTCACTTCTGTATTTTTATATTATTCTAGTGACAAAATGTTGCTTTTTTACTAGAAATAATTTTTTCAAAGAAATCAAAATGATAAGTGTTTAAAAAAAATATATGAATAAAAAGAATCAATCTTTCTTCATAGTTTTTACAGAAAATTATTGAAAATCTTCAGAAGTGCACCATTTTGAATTGATAGATTTCATAAGGAAAAATTCAAACCAGTGATTTTGATCACTTCGGTAGTTCCAGTGTTAATAAATCACCAGAGCGTTAAAAAATGATTGTAAACGCATAATCTATGCATTCTATAATATATAATTAGTAATTAGTAATTCATTTTGTCATATAATTCTCTTTATATAACTTGTGATTGTTACAATACTGGATGCGTTTACCATGGAATCAGATAAGATTTTTTAGACCTTGAAAGATGCAACCGTTGATATCGAAATTATACTTACCGCGGATGTTGTAATATTAATACAGTTTTTAATGTGTTAAAATTGCATAATCATAACAGGCGGGAAAAGAAATGTTTCGTTATATAAATTTATTGGAATAGATAATTTATTGGATAAGATCAATGCCACTGTATTTCAATGCTTTTTCCTTAAACTTCATGAGAATGCAAATTAGTCATTAACAGGAAAATCTAGTAATTCTGAAGAAATTTCGTGCGGATATTATTCTTTATTTTACGTAAAGCTTTCAGATAATTTAAGTTCTCGATAAACGACTGTAACTGAGCGATGTTTAAAAACATGGTTGTATATATTGATAGTATACGAGCAAATATTGTCAGCATTTGTGAGAGAAACGATAACATTGTTTATATGGTAAAAAAATTGACATGTTCCGGAAGTTGAAATTTATTTATAAATTCAAGGAATTAAATGGAATACCAAGGATTGGAAAAAAAATACTATATATTAAATAAAAAAACGAAAGAAAAAAATACTCCTATT
This sequence comes from Ctenoplectra terminalis, assembly GCA_019453375.1. Classification (NCBI taxonomy): domain Eukaryota; kingdom Metazoa; phylum Arthropoda; class Insecta; order Hymenoptera; family Apidae; genus Ctenoplectra; species Ctenoplectra terminalis. Next base: position 11,899 of record SMSQ01022275.1, on the reverse strand, counting down.
TGTTTAATTTATGCATAATATCAAGGTTTTCAACGTATTCAAAAATTGAAGAAAAATTCTCTAATCTAATCTATGTGTATCTTTAGCACCAAATTAAATTTCTAACGCGAATAATATATTTGTACAAAAATATCGCGCAAAATGGAATAAATACCACACTTGGAACCAATTACAAAAATCTAACTCGTAGAAAAAAAAAATAGTACTAAAACAGGAAATAATTAAAAATAAAAATAAAATAATAGTAAAAATAATAGTAAAAATAATATAAAAATATGGATCGTCCAAATTATTATAAATTATCGTGAAATTAATCTCACAGACAGATCTTCTATCGCTCATAATCTCGATCGCACCTCCGCGTGGCTGGTGTCCCCTCACTAACACACGCGGAACGCACGATTGTATATAAAGGGGAAGACGTGGGTAAGAGCAGAGACGAAGAACTCCGTATCTTGGAGGCAACAGTCGTATGCATTGGCGAGAGCATTGCCAGCTATCAGTATTAGTTCGGCCGTCCTCATGTGCGCACCCGAGACACTCTGCGCGACACCGTTACGACGATTTCATTAGAGGAAAACGAACTTTCGTGTTTATGCTTGGAGAACACGTTCGTTCTGCCTTTCTGCGTGTATTCGTGTAAACCGGAATACAGAGAAAGGACACTCAAAGTGATTTAGTGGGGTCAACCGGAACAAAGAGACGGGAAACAAAATAATATTTAAACATCGAGACGTTTTTTTTTTTTTTTTTCTCTCTCTCTCTTTAACCGCAATTAAAAAGTAAAAGTGTCTTTTGGTGGTGCAACTTATCGAAACGGCCGAATGTTTGAGTATTATCTTCCTGTTTTTAACGATCGATCGATACGGAATTATTAATAGCTCGTTGTATTGTTGCAATAACGTCGATGTAAAATAAGAGGTGGTTTACGAATTGTTCTAAGATTTTGTAGATGCAGATGAAATTTGGTATTCACCGATTATTGATATTACGTAAAGAGTATAGATGCGCGCAGTGTGCCGCGATGCGACGTAAAGATAAATAACCGAATTAAATTAGTTTCACTCGCGTAATTCTTCTGGACGCAGCTGCCGTAATCCATTCGAACTAAGTCATTCGCGAAGCCGTATCGAATAACCAGTCTTTTTTTTTTTTTTTTTTTTTTTATTTCTCTCCTTCCTTTCTTTTCTCCCTTATCCTTTGTCTCTGTCAACGAACGACGCGTTTGTTTTTCATAACGGTCCGGAGGTAACCGAAACATTCGATCTGACCGGTCAGTCGTTACAGAAATCGTTTGGGCGAGGTGTTGAGCAACGGACGGAAACTGACAGTGTGAATCTCTTTATGTGTATCGGCGGCGTAAAGACTGGAAAGTTAGAAATTCTCGAACCGGCATCTAAGAAATCTTATCTGAGCCTCATTTTCATGATAACATTCGGATAAGGTCTTTTTATAGCTGAAGATTAGCGTGGTTAAGTGTCCTCTGAAATTGCGTGAAATGTGTCGTATCCTTGCATCCATGTTGGCGACGAGATTTCGCAGGACGTCGAAAAGTCGCTCGACAGGACTCGATCTTAAATAAAACGAAGACATTTAGTAACAATTTCCGTTAGAAAATTTCAGTTTATTAATTTTATATCATTATCCAAGCAATAAGACGAATAACACGAATAACACGAATAACACGAATAATAATAGCTAGTGATTAAATAAACAAGTAATGAAACAAAGTAATGAGTAAAAGTGTGTCGAAAATGTACGTTGAGAAATTTGAACGGATTTAAAAATTGGCAAGGGGTCGGTTAATTTCGATTGCCTTTGGCCCAATGAAATTTATCTATCGTGGAAGAACAACTTGAATTTTATCGTATTCGTGAGACTATTTAAAGTTGATATTGTGAAACTCAATGTGATACGTTGTGTGCTGTGAATGTTTTGGCACGTGAGAGGGGAGTCTTAATGCTTTCGGGGATCGTTGCCGCCATTGTGTATTTTATCAGAGTTAGAAGAACAGGTGTCGCCTCGTCATGGTATGTTTCCCTCTGTTTATATTCTTGCCTCAATGTCATTGTCATTGTCGCAAAACTGTGACACGGTTTGCGAATTATCTTATAACGAATTTGTAAATTAAATTCTATTATCTTTACAGTATAAACACGAATATAATTTAAGAATTCAATTTACAATTGTAATTTATTTTTAACGAGCGATAAGTTGATATTAACATTAGATTTACGAGCATCGATTGGATCGTTTCGATGGGTTCATTGAAACACAGATTTTTTAAATTATTAATTCATATCACTTTGAATCGATAGATTTTTATTAACAGAAATTTATTTGTCACATTTTTTTGTATATAAATTTTGTTTCGAGCGTACATTTTTCTGTTAAATTTAAGAATTAAACTTGAAATCCGTTGAGTCGATGGGTTTCGTAAATTTGGTATTGATTAAGGAATACTTGGGGATATTTCTAAATGAGTTTTCAAGTTGGTGACAATGTTTCTATAGCTCGTATAGAATATAAAGTTTGTAAGATCTTTGATGGTGGATAAGAATCATTGGATAATATCAATGTTTTATACAGTTGATATTTGTTCAGATGTTTTACGTTTTACTTAGTTTATCATAGGTTTAATATAAATCTTTGCAAATAAGATATGATAATAAAAATTGGCAGTAACATAATGTACATTGATTAATTGTTGTCATTAGTATTGTTAGTTGCAAGATAATGATTCTTAACAAAGTATTACTAGATAAAGTAAAACTTAATTTCTGTTTGTCTGAAATTGGATTACATACAAGATTAGTATATCTCTCAGCACTATGATTACTATCTAATGATGATAATAATAATTACATGTTCTTACAATTGGTACTTAAGTTCATTGATATTATTTTTCATTTGTACCTTAGAACTTAAATGTACTCGAAACTTGTGTTACTAACTGTAAACATCTCATCGCGTATCTACAGTTTAGAATTTTTTCCGAATACAATTTTTCCTGTACTGTTAAGCAAAAATCAGCCAAAAGTTCAAATGATACGAAAGATTTGAAAAAATTCAAATTTAGATTCAAAAATTGTCAATATTAAAAGATCAGAAAATTGATATTTAAAAATGGAATAACAAAAATTGGAATTCATAATTATAAAGCTTAAATTTAAGATTTCAAAGCTATTAAATATCGATTTCCACGTTCGAACCCACGATTGTTATAACTTTACAATTATTCAGAGCGATGCACAAACGTCATCGACATTTCTTTGAAATCTGTGCAACGTACACGCTGGATCGATATTCTTTTTAGCGTGATAAAACCCGCTGATAAAACGTAGCACGTGGTACACCATGAGTTCGTTCTCCTTGCGTATTGATAACGAAGGTCCATAGTTTCCCACTCAAATGTTGGTCACTCCTTTGATAAACGCGAAACTGTCATCCAAGCAGAAGCACGTGGTTCACAGTTTCCGGAACGGTGATTGTGGAATCATTAAACTTTCAGAGTCTTTCAATTAAGAAAATTAACCGATTCATTGAATTCATTTTTTATTCATTTATTTTGTACACAGTTTGGCCACTGTTTCTATCTTTTTTCTTTTTTTCTTTTTTTTTTTTTTCTTTTTTTTATATAAATGAAATGTTTCAAGGTGCCTAATTAGTGCTTAAATACTAATTGTCTAATCGTCTAATCTACCTCGATGAGCTTCCTTTCCACTAAAAATAAAGAAATGCCTGTTTAAAAGTTTCACACGACTCTTCAAATACCACTTCACCAGTTAAAGGTTAAACAAATCATATACGATACAAACAATTGTCAGAATTGTAACACTGGTTGATTTAAAAAAAAAAGCAATTAGGTTTAAATGCGAAATAATTGGTCCGTGGGTAGAATCATTCAAATGTCAGGGTTAACTTAATTTTTTTTAATCAAATGTTATGTAGGATCGTACAGTTGCCTGTAAATTAACATTTTTATTTCAGTTTACTTCACAGTGTATAGATTCGAGAGTGGAAAATGGCGGAGGAAATTTTTTAGACTACAAAATGGAGAGTTGTAACAAAACTTAAGATAGGTTTTGAATCAGGTGTAACTCGAGTTAAGGCGGTATGTAATTTAATTGAGTTTCATTGTATTAAATAATTGTGTTGATGACGATGGAAATTGTATCAACGACAATGGAAATTGATTCGTATATAAAATTATTGTACGACACTACTTAATCTTTGCCGATTCTAACAAACATTTTTATTTTCTATCCGATTCTGATGCTCTACAATCCGTTCGGTCTAAAACGTTCCTTTGCAACAAAAGCGCGATCCGTACTCGCTCTTTTGTACCGTACTCTTGCACAGGGTGCGCGTGTTAAAATATCTCTTTTGTAGCCTCTGAAAAGTAAACGCTTCAGACTGAGCATTTTGTCGTGACACGTTAGACACTTTTAACAGCTGCATCATAGTTCCTTTTGACAACCTCATACATTTTTAATTTCATTTGTTACATCTTCATTTTAATCAACATTCTTCGATGTCTATTTAAAAAAAATTTTTTTTTGTTTTTTAATTGAGTATCAAGCATTTTTCTCTCTTTTTTTTTTCAAAGTAAAATAATTTATTCATAATTGATGGTTTTAGAGGGTAAAGGGGTTGTACAACGTTTTTGTGAAAATGTCAGGGAGGAAAAATATTTTTCAGGTGGATTTGAAACTAAAGATGACAAAATATTTGTTTACTTTTTCTTGATACATAAAAAGTATTTTTATATTTCATTATTTTTTATTTCAAACACTTTTTTACTGCTCTATTTTTGTTAGTTTTTAATATACGTTAATATTTTTTACTATTTTTTGTTTGTACTGTTTGGTATATCAAAATTATCGTTATATTAGCAATGTGTATTAGTATTCGATCAAAAATACAGGAAGATTCATTTCTAAACTCAGTTTTTATACGAACTTAATATTTGCAACATACAACCCTTGGAACTTTAAATAAAAAAAAAAACCCTTGAAACTTTCGATTATTAATCATCGATACGATAATTCTGATTTTCTCAAGTGACTAGTAACAATTTTGCTAATTTTTAGTACCTCTTTAATATTTTCATATTTTATTGTCAATTATTCAAAATACTCGTTATTTACGAAAGGATAATACAAAAAGCGGTCGAATCGATTAATTCTTCGTTTAACTAGAATTTTAGGAATTCGTGGTTTAATTTTCTAGAACCGAATGGTGAAAATTTTCTAGAGCTAAGTGTTAATTTGTAACACTTACGAGGAAGGACTTCCTAAAGCTGATTAACAGTAAACCATACGAGAATTACGTAACGTTTTTTTCCTCTCCTTCTTCGCCCGTTGTTTCTTCTTCTTTTAATCGCTAATGCAATTAAGGTAATAGTAAGCTTTTCTCGCGACATTGGCTGAAATTTACGCGGTAAAGACTTAAAAGCTTTACGAGATGAATTTATTCTGCGAACAATTTGCTGGTACAGTGAGAGCCAAAATATAGTAAGTGGTAAAATTGACCAAAGAATGTCGACCAAAAAATTAATTCTTTCGACATAGGAATTAATGGAAATATGGAAAGATAAGAGCCCTAACCTTGAATCTGGACACTCTTTGCCATCGTCTAAAACTAGAACTATAAAAATAGTAAAAACTATCTTTGTTAATTCTTATACAAATTTTATGAATTAACTGTGATGCATTTTGGAAAACTTTCTCTGATCTTTTGTAGAAAAAAAAAGAAAAAAAATATGAATAATGGTTTGTTTTCCTTGCATTATTTATTTTTTCATATTGGCTAATTTCGAGGGAGATAGCTTTGAGAGTTGTTCTTGCTTTCTTGAATAGAAAGTGAGATGAGACGATTAGATGATATAACATATTAATATAATATATATTACATTACAATTAATCAAGTTGTGCAAATTTTCTGCTTGTAAATAAAGTAACTAATTAGTGATATTTTTTTACTGAACCTCAGAACAGCATACAGTGTACGATTTTAATACTAGAATTTACCAAATTGGTCCAAATTACTAATTCATAATTTATCACTATTATTTTATAATTCTAATGTGGTGTATTTTCGAGGAATTTTCATAATTTTCTGTTAACAATACAGATAAAGATTTATTTATAAAATACCTATAATTTCGATTTCTTTATTATTACAGCTACAGAAGACATTGCAATGTGTCGTGATCGTTATTTAATTATTCTTAAATATAATATTTAAACATGAAGTCATGCTCTATGCTTTTAACACAATTTGCTCTTCAAGCTCTTATAATAATTAAGATTTAGTCACGCGTCAGAAAGTTCCTAGATTTACTCGTCACGTGAGTCTCGAAGTCACCCTCCGAGGATTAAATACTGCAACATCAATCAGTGTGTTCGACGGTCTAATTTATGACTATGTTATATTTTGGCTCCTATTAGCAGTGCCAGAATCGCGGAAGATTCTTCGTCGACCGATACCGGTTATTTTACAGCATCCTTATTTTGCAATTGGCAACTTGGCGTTATTCTATAATTGAAGCTCGTTAATTTCCTGCGCGCTCTATGGTTGGATTCTGGCTGTGGACGAAATTAGAAACGATCGTTTAAAATGTTTTTTTAATTTTTTTTATTCTTTTTTTTTAATATACGTTATGAAGATAGGAATGGAAATAATATTGGATATTTCAAATTCGATGTCGTTTAAATGTCACGCTTGTTCTAATTGAATAATTGAACTAAAAACAAAAAATAGTATTATTAATCAAAAATACAATTAGGTTAATAGTTTATTGTAAGATATTAGCTTATTTTTATTAATATTCTAAGTTACTTTTATTACTAAAAAAAAGGTGTTTTTATTGAAAATATTTAAACAAGTGTAGGTACTTGTAAAAATTTTAATTCTTTATTTTTAAATTGTACGAAGAATCAATGTACTTAATGATAAATTTGGTTTCAGTTTAACTGAGAGTTTAGATGTATTATTAATAAATTAATAATTTTAAAATTGTACGAAAAATCTTAATGATAAATTTGGTTTCAGTTTAATTGAGAGTTTAGATGTATTATTAATAATTTTTCAAAAAAATGTAAAACAAATTTAAAGAAATTTAGTTCCAGTGTACAATAGATGCAGCGAGTTTATGGATCTTTTCGAGCTATGAATTTCCCGGTTTACGTGCGAGCCGCTTATTAAGATAGCATAAGGTTCGAGCAAAAAGTAAATCGCCCTCTTCCTTGAGGCTTAGATCGAGGTCTCCGCTAAACCCACAATTATTTTCACGAATTAAGAAGAGGTATTCGCGTGGCCTTTCCTTCTCGCCGCCTTAGGTTCGCGCTAAAACCCAACAGGATTGATGGTTCAGTAGTTTAGATACCGATCTTTAAATATTCAAATGAACAGAGTGCACTTCCTTCTAAGGGAGGAAAAAAAAGAATCATAAAAATGAAAAGTAAAAGTTAAATACAGTTTAAATTTTTTGTTATCGTGATGCTTTGAATTACTCATTTTATTGTGGATTTGAAAATTTTTAATTAGAGGATTTCAGAGTTTCAAATTTTTGAACTTCAGAATTTTAGATTTGTGGATTCAAAAGATTCAAATTTGTGAACTTCAGAATTTCAAATTTGTGGACTTAAAAAATTCAAATTTGTGAACTTCAGAATTTCAAATTTGGGAATTTCAGAATTTTAAATTTGTGAATTTCAGAATTTCAAATTTATGGATTCAATAGATCCAAATTTACGGACTTCAAAACTTCAAATTTCCAAACTCCGAATTCTTCAATTCTCAAAATATCAATACTTAACAATTTTTATCTCGTTACTTATGCAACTATATCAAAATTCTACCACACGGTAGAATAAAAATCTTCCAATTTTCCAAACACCACTAAATCATAATTTCATATTCTAAAAGCATACAACATTGCGTACAAATATCGCAAACAGATCGAAAGTCTTCCCAGAATTCTCCCTTAATTCCCAAGATCTGATAACAGAGACCACAAAAGCGAGAGCTAGAGATTGGAGCCCGTGCTCCAATTCTACGTGTATCAGGCTTCGGTGTTCACACTTGGTCGAACAATCGCGCATTCTAAAATTTTCTCGAGTTCCAAAGTCTCCGACAATAACGTTGCACGCAGCTCTCTATAAACGCGTCAAACCGTAACCGGTGGTAGATAAGATTTTACGTTTTCCGAAAGCCTCCCGTTCAAGATC
>SMSQ01022268.1:1609-12161 GCA_019453375.1 Ctenoplectra terminalis | reverse complement strand
TAACGAAAAACACTGACCAATCGCGGAGCGAGTACAGCGGCCGGTCGACAGCGGGAGCGTTTGTGTATTATATATTATATATTGTACAAAGGTTTATGTATATTTTTAACAGAAAATCACGGTAAACCTCCTCTAGGGCACCGTAGTTAATTTATAAAATTTTTGTAAAAAATTAGTAATGCGTCATTTTGACCATTTTGGTACTTTTAGTGTTAAAAACAGAATTGGAAGAACAAGCGCTTATATTTCCCCACGATAACCAAAACCGAGCCGGTGTTATCGATGTGTCGGTAAAGTGTTAACAATTAGTTTGAGAAAATTATTCAATTATTAACGATCATTAAACTCTGTATACTACACAGTCGCGCCGCAAGTTCTATTCCACGAGACGAAACGATTCTGTCGTAACAAATCCTGAAATTCACAACTGTTTCGTTGTTATTGCGCTGCACAAACGTATGCAACAATAAGTTAATGTTACGGTAGAGGATACCGTGAAAACATTTTCTGCGAAATCTGTCTGGTAAGTTTAGTTCCAGGTACAAATACCTACCACTGACACAGGCAAGAACAATTGTTCACCGACGAAGCGATTACGACTTGTAGAAGGCAGAGAAAGATTTTCTTAAAAGTATACATTGACTTGCATCGAACAAACGGTGGGTTTTATAAAACGCGCTGCCCTGCTTTTCCGTGTAGACTAGATTCGTTGGAAAATACGCGTTGCATTGTCATCGAGGAAGCCTGAAACAAAATACGGTAGCGTTAAGAAAAGAAGAAAAAATTAAATTCGTTTGTTGGATTGAAAATAAATATTCCGAAATTAAATTAAAACACAACTGAAAGTTATCTGATTCTTTCGTTTTTATCTACAGGATATAATTAATTTTTTGGAAGCGAAATTAAACTTAATTGGTATTTAATTGATAATTAATAAATTAATCAGTCGCCAAGTATATTAGGAATAGCAGAAATTTGAATACAGTGCGATCAGTTTATTATAATCGCGAATAATATTATAAATATTATAAATTATAAATATTATAAATATTATATATATTATACATATTATAAATATTACAATTAGTTTGTCCTAAAGCACCATATAAAATTAGTTAAAAATAATTCACTTATTACAATCAAACTTCAGCTATTGATATTAATTGTGAGAATTATGCTTTGAGACAAACGATAAAAATTCTTAAAAAATCTGTACTAAATCGACCATCTTTTAGAAAATTACTTTTAACCAAAGCATACCTCTTACCTTTCACAAGAATTCTTTAACACTAAAACTACCGACCATTCATGTTTTTATTTGCATCAAAGAAATCACAACTACAGATATTTAATAAAATATATAATACCTAAGAAATAAAAGTTTAACCATATAGTTTACAGAAAGTCTCAGAAAATACTCAAAACCGTATCGTTAAAAATTGATAGAATTTCTACGAGATATTACAATCCAGTCATTTGACCGCTCTGATTGTTTTAGCGTTAAATTCCTGTCCAAATTATATCTAAGCTCGATCAAATTCAACATCAATCTAACATAAATGCAAAAAATTTCCTAGCAATGTCCTGAAAGCAACTCTCACAGAGAACCATCGAAAACTTAAGTACACAATTTGTAATAAGCATAAATTGCTATATAATAGCTGACAACTATTTCTAATTAAACAGAGTTCAATAATTTAATTCAAAATCTTTAATCCTCTGTGTAACGTTATCAGCCGATTGTTCTCACAAAAATTCTCACTCTATTATAAAAAAAAAACAGAGGACGAGAACAAATTAAAAAAAAAAAAATTCTCATTATCACCTTGGTCCAGTAATTATAAATCTATTAATCTATTAATTTATTATGATTCATCATATTCTATAGTAATTTATATATATTCTCCTATTTTATAAATTCGCCAATTTGTCGTCTCACCTGCTATTGTACCATTTCTACGTTCAAGTCACCCTCGTGCATAGCTTCCCTGAGACTGATCGTCGTGAAGGTGTTGAGGAACTCCAAGACCACGCCGTTGGTCCAACCGAAGCCAGTTTGCACATTGTATTCCCCTCCACCGCCCCGTTGGCCAGGCACGACCGAGTCATACTGCAATTAAAACGCTAATTACATCAAGTAATCACGCGTTCCTGTTTCTCAAAGAGACCGCCCACGCGCCAAGTAATTAAGTCGCGCACCGATCGACGGAGCTCTTCCTTCTTAACTTTCGCCAGGGCTTCTGTCTTAGACACCCAGCCAATTTTCCAGGGACCTTGGGTTTCAAGCACGATTAGGTGTCTCGGGGTGAATTAAGCCCTTTATTCTAATCATTCTAGATGATAACGTTTCGACTCGAGGATCGTGAATGATGGATAATCGAGATTCGTAAAGTCGCCAGTTTGCTGGGATTTATTTTTTATACAATTTTATATAATTGTGGATAATTGGAAGATAAAGGTGTCTTTTGGCTCGTGGACGATACTTGTCTTGGTTATTTAACCCTTTGCACTCGAGAGGTGCCTCTCACTCACGATTTGGATTAATCTAACTGTGGAGGCCCTCCTACGATCGACAACCAGAGGGACCAACAGGACCGACTTTCCCGCAAGTCCTCGGAAAGAGTACGATTAGTACTTACACCGATCTCTCTCCTAATGTTAAGGACAGCTAACGACTTAATTTATGATACGGACGAACTCTAGCTATTTTTGAGAACGGTCATTTTCACATCTGGCATGTTATTAGTTTACGACCTAGAAACTGGCGAATATTTCGGTGTTTGTCGATTTCTGCTCAATGGCAAAGTGCCGTACCCTAAAACCTCACCAAGAACTGACGCACGTGTACTTCAGCTGCGACCTTTTGACACCGTCACATCTGCACCTATCTGACTTGGGACTGACATACGAACTCTGAGGGCCTGACATTGACCACCTCTCTTGACACCAGAATTTTGAACCGATTGGACATAGCATGCCTCCCACCCTCTTGGCGACGACACGCCTAACAAGGGTGTCTAATATTTAAGGAAAGTCACTGTTGCGATTAGAGGAGAACTGTATTAGAACTGTATTAGAACGGCACAAGAACTGTATTAGAATTGAACGAGAACTGTATTAGGATTGAACGAGAACTGTATTAGTATTGAACCAAGAACTGTACTAGAACTGCATCAGCAATCAGCTGCATCAATTATCAGAACTATTGTGAATTATTACACTGTGAACTTGTATTATCTGAGTCAAATATATTATCTGTTATTGTTATAAATCGTGTTGGCATCTTTGATGCTATATAATCGACTACACGAACACTGTGCGAGTCAACACCTAACTTCAACATCTTCGCGTCTAATGTAAAAAATACGCGAAACGGTAGATTAAATTAGTAATATGAATTGTTAGAATTCATGTCGCTGGATTGATTCAAATGGTGTGCGAGAATCGGCTCTCGAGTGCAAAGGGTTATTAACACTAGAACTACCGAAGTGGTCAAAATAACCCATTCGTAATTTTTTGCAGAAATTTTATAAATTAATTACGGTGCCTTTGGGGAGATTTTCCGCGATTTTTTGTTTTTATATTTTAATCGTAGGTAGTTCTAATGTTAATAAATAATTGTAAGCAATGGGATGGAATTTGTCTGCGGATGAAAAAAAAAAAAAGAAAATATTATTTCTATAAAAATTAACCCTCTATGGCTTTGTGCGACTTAAAAGTTACAAACCAATGTATTTATATTTTTAATTTGAGCACTGTGTTACTGTAGCGATATGTACCACGATCCATCGGAATTATTAGTTTAAAAATGTTTAAATCGAAGTGGAAAACTGTAATCAATCGTAATTTTTTCTCTGATAAGCAGACAAAATTCGGGTTACAGAGGGTTGAATAAAATGAAATAATATAATATTAATATAAAATAAAATAATATTATCTGTGAAAGAAATATTCGGAAACAGAGAGCTGTCGCTGTTAGATCTTTTCGTATCAATATATCAATATACACTAAGAATATAATTTATGGTGTTTGTAGAGTAAATATTTAAGAAAGTTGAAATTAAAATGATGAAATTAAAACGGTATCAATGATTTAGATGTAGGATAAGTCACGTTTCAGGTTTCTGACTGAGAAAGGAAACTTTAAGACAGAGCTTTGGTTCCATAATGAACAGAGATTGGATGTTACGTACGACGGGTGGTGCTTAAAAATTCATTAGCCCTTCGGATACCGTTTGCATTTCTTTGTATCACTCTTCTCTCGCTTAAAGGCAAGCGAACGCGTTTAATTCGCGAAAGAGCTGCTCCAGAAACGACGCGGCTGGATTAAAATGTAAATCTCCTTTTTAAGAATGTACGGGAATCTTACGCGAAACACAAGATTATAATCGGAGGATGAATACCGAGGACGTGTTAATTAATTCTTGTGTCATCAAATGACACCGGTTTAAGCAAACTTTCCTTCCTGCTGAAAATTTCCTATGCTAACTAATCTTTTTTATCTTCTCGAATTTTTTTTTTTTAATTAAATCTTCATATTTCTCTGATTATCGGAATAATTGTGGAGCTTTCTGGCCAAACGTCCTGTAGATAATATTTAATTATGAAAATCCTTTAATTTTTGCGCCCAGTGTATTTTCCATTCTCATAGTTGAAGCATTGTGACATTTTTAATTATTTTGTAAATATACAAAAGTAAGTGAAAATATTTCAATTTTCTAAATATACAAATGTAAGTGAAAAAATATTTACTTTGTAAATATACAAATGTAACTGAAAATATATTTACTTTGTAATTATACAAATGTAAGTGAAAATATATTTACTTTGTAAATATACAAATGTAACTGAAAATATATTTATTTTATAAATATACAAAAGTAAGTGAAAATATATTTATTTTATAAATATACAAATGTAAGTGAAAAAATATTTACTTTGTAAATATATAAATGTAACTGAAAATATATTTACTTTGTAAATATACAAATGTAACTGAAAATATATTTATTTTATAAATATACAAAAGTAAGTGAAAATATATTAATTTTGTAAATATACGAATGTAAGTGAAAATATATTAATTTTGTAAATATACGAATGTAAGTGAAAATATATTTATTTTGTAAATATACGAATGTAAGTGAAAATATATTTATTTTGTAAATATACAAAAGTAAGTAAAAATATATTTATTTTGTAAATATATAAATGTAAGTGAAAATAAATATATTTTCTAAATATACAAATGTAAGTGAAAATATATTTATTTTCTAAATATACAAAAGTAAGTGAAAATATATTTACTTTGTAAACAAAAATGTAGTACTATAATAATTGCTTTATTCGATTTATTCAAAAATGATTAAATTAAAAAAAAGCTAAACCTAAAACATCCCATACGTTATTTTTCCAGAAAGCTCCTCAATTTATATTCGTTTCAAGTAACTATCATCTTAAATAATTTCTGTTTCAATAAAATTCCCTTTTCTTCCTCGATGAATTTTCTCCTCAATTAATGGTCTTATCCCAATCGATCAAATTAACGTCTACAATCATTTCTCCTGATATTTCTCAGACGTAAATTGAGAATTATTGTCGTTCGAGGAACTGTAATTATGAAATGCTCCCCTAAATATTCTCCTCCAATTCGGTGCACCAATTCTAACAGAGACCACATGGACGCGAAAAGTCTCGAAGAAAAGGTTTTCAATTGAAGATAAAAATGACTCCCACTTATTAGAGGTACACATTATCGTGCAGTTTAAAATCATTATCGTGGTACTTTATTAAACTGGAAAACGTTTCAACGTTTAATCTGATAAAAGTTCCAAGCTATTGGCTTCCCCAAAGCCTTCCAAATTAATTAACCTTTACCAATCTTACCGTAGTTCATAAAACTTCCAAATACAAAACTTCCTTATCGTTTGCGTAAAGCGATGGTCAAAATAAATCTGTTTCGAGCGTCGTTAGCGAGATATTCTTTGAGTTATTAAAATAATATCGAAAAACTGTTACGTTGTAACCATTTACCATTTCGAAGTATCGAACGGTCGCTGGTATCGATTGGTCCGAGTCCTCAAACATATGAAATATTAGGTCATCCCATAAATAATTTTTCTTGACGCTAATTTTCACTGTAAGATATTAACATTTGCATTCATTTTTAATCACGACTGTATCGATCATTTTTTTCTATGATTTTTTCTTATCTCTCAACCAGTTTCTGGATTTCTTCTTTAATACTAAACCTACCGATGATTAAATTATACCTATTTGTATCAAAGAAATTAGAATAATAGATACTTGGAGAAATACATAATGCAGCAGAAGTAAATCTTTAACCGTATATTTTACAGAAAATCACAAAAAAAATACTGAAAAGTGCTCCGTTAATAATTTAGAAAATTTGAGTACGAAATTACGAACCGGTCATTTGACCGCTTTGGTAGCTTTAGTGTTAAAAAATTTGGCTAAAATTTTCTTTTAGCTAAAAATCTTCGATCCTTATTTTAACTACCCATTATTGTAGAATTTTTCTTGTAAAGTAGTAAATGATTATAACAAACGTGATACAAGTTTCCGATTTTTATTTCCTGCTTTTCAAACACATTATTGTAGAATTTTCCTTGTCGATTAAAAAATGTTACAGTAATTGAAATAACTAGTAACTGACTATATCAAACGTGGTACAAGTTTCTGATTTTTATTTTTACTTTTTTAAACCCACTATTGCAGAATTTTCCTCGTCGATTAAAAAAATGTTACAGTAATTGAAATAACTAGTAACCGATTATAGCAAACGTGGTACAAGTTTCCGATTTTTATTTTTTTAAACG
Source organism: Ctenoplectra terminalis (assembly GCA_019453375.1). Taxonomy (NCBI): domain Eukaryota; kingdom Metazoa; phylum Arthropoda; class Insecta; order Hymenoptera; family Apidae; genus Ctenoplectra; species Ctenoplectra terminalis. The sequence continues at coordinate 5,322 of SMSQ01022268.1, read as the reverse complement.
TTGTATCACACACAGCAAAAACGACCTTACAAGAAAAATAAAAATATCCAACAGTTTATTAAAAAATAAATCGTCAAATTACTTAACAGGCGGGAAAAGATCGCGAAAAGTAGCGATCGATGTATCGACGATTAAAAATTAATGTACGTCCTAATATTTCGTAATAAAAATTAGTGTCGTGGAACTACATTAATGAGGGTCAGCAAATAATGAAATAAAAAATTATTAAATTTTCTCTAGGCAATTGACAGTCGCCTGCATTCCAATTTACCATTATCTAATAGCTTATAGCTAGCCTCCAACTATTTCTGTTTCATTTTATATTGTTGGATGACCAACCTACGTATACACGCCGAATCATGTCAAACAGATAACTAAGATTCTGTCGTTAGTCATTCCGAACTCCAAAACAAGGTAAAATTCCGTGTGACTCAACCCCAAAACTGAGGGCCACCATTTCCCTCTCTACGCGGATTCTTCGGTTATAAGTCGATGCGCGCCAATAGAGCAGAGCTTTTTTGTACCATCCTTTGCGGACGTCGACAGTAGATATTCTTGTGTCACGAACAAAGTGTTGGAGCTACATCCAAGGATTCCAACAATATCAATTTTATATGTTCTTCTTTTAACACGTTAAACGCTACGCCGATTTTAATTGACTTTCCTTTAGCCTGTGTGCTGCGATAATAATTCAAAAACATTCGATCCCAAAATAGTTAACAGTTTAAGAAGAAAATTGTAAATGCCTGAAGACGTTAACTTTGTTCAATGCGATTTAATAGAACTCGTCGACGAATTATATGATATTCGGAAATCAACGACGCCCAAACAAAAATTTCAGCGTCGACGTGGCTCTTAACGTGTTAAATAAACATAATAATCCTCCACTATGACACCGCAAATGTTCGAATCAATAAACCAGCCCATTGAAAGATACACAGCTTAAGCCGGCAGACTGTCTTGTCGGACGCGAAAAAAGGCTCGCCGGAAAAAAAAGAAAAAAAAGTGTACAGATATTTTTCACCGGTAAGCTGTTCGCCGCGAACGAGCTTCATAAATTTTCTTCTGCGTCGCGGTATCATGGTCGAAATGAAGTATGGGAGTTCCATGGTTCTCGTCTATGACGTTTTCTGAGACCGTTCCAGTATCTTCTTCTCCTCTTCTTCGCCACGTCGAGAGACACAAAAACGGATCGCGAGGAAAAAGCGAGGAAAAAAGATAGGAAAAAAGAGAAGAAAGGGTGGAGGAAAAAAAAAGGACAGAAAGGAACGAGGACCGAATGGATCTGACTAGGTGGAAATTCATAGACGGATGAAAAATGATCAACAGTGATTAATTCCATCTTCGAGCGGACCCGAATTCTGTCCGCTTTCTTGCCCGATCAGAATATTTCAGCGCGAATTTATGCATCTTGCAGACCCGATAGTCCCTTTCCAGAAGGCAGACATGTGTCAGTCAGCAAAGCGACGCGATAAAGCCTCGTTTGCGTACGAGAACCAAGTATGCCATCATGTTTTCCACATGTTTGTGCATCATTATTTATGCGTGAAAATTGCGAAGCGATCCGTGCTTCAAGCAATTGCTTTCAGGTTTGCGCGCGATGCTTCCAATGTTTGATTTATAAATTGAATACTATTTTATGGAACGGAAATTTTTGTTTTTTCAGTTGCAATTAGAGTGTGGATTTTTTTTAATGCAGATTCGTATTTTCGTGGATGTAGTATGTTGAATAAATTAAATGAATTTTTGCAGAAAATTATTTCACGAGGTATTTCTTTTTAGGAACAGATTTGTTTGTAGTTGTATCGTAACAGGAATGTTTGTGATATAAAATTTTTTAAAGCTTAGCGGGATAGGGTTATCGAATATTATGTAAATAAATTAAATTGTTGGGTTGTAGAGTGTAATATTTTGCAGTGGAAATTTTACGAGTTATTTTTCTCTTTTTTTTGTTTTGATTATTATATTCGTTTCTGTATTTTTATGATATGTATAAATAAATTTATCATCGTACGCGGTGTTTTAAAAATTTTAATGGTCGTTCGCGGAGGATATCAATTTTTAATGGAGGTTTTAATAATCTTTTTTTTCTGCCAAACTAGTTTTTAACGTTACGCTTGTTGTTTTTCGGATATCTTTAAATAAATTTGCTGTTGTAGTCAGTGTTTAAAAAATTTAAATGATCATTCTAAACTCTATTAATTTCTATTAAAAATTTTAGAAATGAATTGCTTTTTTAAGATCAAATTATTTTTTAGAATTATGTTAATTTCTGTATTTTTCCGACATCTCTAAATAAATTTACTGTCGTAGTCAAATGTTCATTTTAAACTCTACTGACTTCTATTGAAAATTTGAGAAATGAATTGCTTTTTTAAGATCAAATTATTTTTTAGAATTATCTCGATTTCTGTATTTTTCCAACATCTCTAAATAAATTTACTGTCGTAGTCAAATGTTCATTCTAAATTCTAGTAATTTCTATTAAAAATTTTAGAAATGAATTGTTTCTTTAATATCAAATTATTTTTTAGAATTATTTCGATTTCTGTATTTTTCCAACATCTCTAAATAAATTTATCATCGCAGACGGCGCTTTAAAAATCTCAATAACAGTTCACAAATCCTATCAATTACTATCGGAAGCCTTGCAAATTAATTTTCCTTTCATACCGAACTATTTTTTAATATGACGCTAGTTTATGTATTTTTCCGACATCTCCAAATAAATTTATCATCGCAGACGGTGCTTTAAAAATTTCAATAGCCATTCACAAATCCTATCAATTACTATTAGAAGACTTGAAAATTAATTTTTCTTTCATACCAAATTATTTTTTAATATGACGCTAGTTTCTGTATTTCTCCTACATCTCGGAATAACTTTATGGTCGTTTAACATCGGTTTATAGCTTACCTTCTCAAACATTGTCTCAGTTTCCACATAACCAGCGTAATTAGAACCGAGCCATCTAAATGCCAATTCATGGGCGAAGTCCATTGCATCCTTAACCCCAGTCCAGTAGAGACCCATTACAACAAACGATTGTAACGGTGGCCAAGCGTTTGGAAAATCCCATTGCTCTCCCGTTTGCTGTAGCGATGTGGGTGTACCCCCTGTGAAGAAGAAACGAAAACGAGTTTAATTAAACCGGGATTAATAAACTTATTTATCCTATTCGTAACGAAGACTAATTGATTTATTTGAATTTTACTTTATTGCAATCTTCGGAAGAGCTTTCGAGCACTCTGTCGCGATACTAACAGAAAATAAATGGACTGTACTTCTATATTGCAAAATAACATAATTGTTTTCTTTATATATTATTTATACGAGTAAAAGATGCACTAGAAATAAATTAACAAAGTCATTAAAATAAAATTCTGGTATTATTACAGCATTAAGAGTGCTGAAAGTTTAAAGAATCATAACTCCGAAACTATTCACATTATTTATGTAAATCCACCAGTGTAATAAACTAGAAACCTTCCCCATCATTTCACACCAGAGATACATCCGCTTCATGCGCTAATTAATTACCAAAAAAATTAAAACAAAAATCATAGAAAAAGATTTCAAGAATCTCCATTACTACAGCATTAAAACTACTGAAAGTTTAAACAACCATAACTCTGAAACTGTTCACGTTATTTATATAAGTCCACCAGTATAATAAACTAGAAACCTCCCCCATCATTTCACACCGGAGATA
>SMSQ01022261.1:0-11946 GCA_019453375.1 Ctenoplectra terminalis | reverse complement strand
AAAAAAAAAAAAAAAAATATCAAGATCGATATTTTTATAACGTGAAACTGTAAAGTGTTTTTAACATTAATTGATGGAGGTTCGAGAAACAGTTAACGGCCCATCAAAACAATTTGCATTTTATTTCGATCGCTCTTATTATCATGCGCGCGAAGGGTGGCTATAAATTGACACTGCATCATATCCCACGAGAGGAAGTTGAGGCCACATCAGAATGTTAATGCAGCCATCAACTTCCGGGAACTGTTCGCAGTGCAGAGTTTGTATCTCTGACGAGACAACAGGTAGATTAAAATTGTAATTGAAAAGAGCATCGCGGTTTCTTCGAGCATAAGATTAACAATAAATATTAGGTCGGTTTGAAGATAAATGGCCGATCGATATTCAGATCTCTATATTTATTTTATTTTTCATTTACTTTTTAGTCAAATGGCATCCATTGTAATCGATAAAATATAGCATCCTTTGTTTACAAAAATATTCTACTGCCTCGAATAATAAACTTTTTGAACGCGTTTTTTATCGCTTTTGTTCTGTATAATTTTGGATCCGTAAGAGATAAATAAAAAAAGAAAGAAATAAATAAATTCATATTTCGATTCATCGGTTTCTCGTAAATAAGAATTAATGTTACTATTAAATTACAGTATTTTTATGCATTTACAAAAAACGTGAGAATCAAAGTTTAAACGTGAAATATAATACTTATTACAATATTTAATAAATAAAGATTATAATATTACCTTCATAAAGATACGAATTTACATAAAAATCAGCAGTCTAGTTATTATTCGTGTCAAAAAAACTTTATACTAATTTACAAATCTATTTGAAAATATATAAAAATTCTGAACTATTCTACAAAATGTGTGCTTTTGTCCAATATAAAAATAATTAGAAACAATCGATAATTGTTACCGTAATAATTAAATAAATCATGGAATCGTTTTGTTTCTCAAATTAATCACAAAGTAACTTTCGGTAAATTAATATATAAAAAGACACTTTTATTTTATACCGGTGATAGTAAAGTATCACGTTGTTTGCAATTTATTTGAGAAAAACAAGTGAAATTGAGCCATTACGTAATAATTAAATAAATCATGGAATCGTTTTGTTTCTCAAATTAATCACAAAGTAACTTTCGGTAAATTAATATATAAAAAGACACTTTTATTTTATACCGGTGATAGTAAAGTATCACGTTGTTTGCAATTTATTTGAGAAAAACAAGTGAAATTGAGCCATTAAGTAATAATTAAATAAATCATGGAATCGTTTTGTTTCTCAAATTAATCACAAAGTAACTTTCGGTAAATTAATATATAAAAAGACACTTTTATTTTATACCGGTGATAATAAAGTATCACGTTGTTTGCAATTTATTTGAGAAAAAAAAGTGAAATTGAGCCATTAAGTAATAATTAAATAAATCATGGAATCGTTTTGTTTCTCAAATTAATCACAAAGTAACTTTCAGTAAATTAATATATAAAAAGACACTTTTATTTTATACCGGTGATAGTAAAGTATCACGTTGTTTGCAATTTATTTGAGAAGAAAAAGTGAAATTGAGCCATTAAGGTGGCGAGTGCTGGGTTATCCACGCGAGCCAACTAAGCCCGCGTAATTATCTTGTCGATAATCGAAGGGCAAAGTTTCTCTTGAAGCTTCTCGGCCCATTGACACTGGCAGAGTCGTTAGCCAGCCTCCTTCCTGCTCCGCCAAGTCCAAATAGTACCGGTGCAAACCTGTCGAAGTTTCGAATGCAGCACGGCCCAGGTCGAATACGTAATGAGTACGTGGCCTCTTGGCTTTGGACCATTATGCGAGTCGGACCATTATGACTAATCGCTTGGAATGCTTTGCTATCGGGGCCAGGCAAACATTTTGCAACGAGTAAGATCGGTCGAGACGCTGAGTGGAGACGAATGAAAATTGCTTGATCGTTAGCTACGATTTACGAAATCTACGTAGATTTTAACACTGCAGCCGGCGACGATCAAAGTAAATTTGGACCAAAAGAAATTTAAATGATAGGTACTTAAGAAAAATACATAACGTGTGATTCTCAATATTTTGTGTAGAAAATTATGGAAGATTCTGAAAAATGTGTGGATGCAAATTTATACAATTTATTAGAATTTTATTAGAAATATCGACGATCAAAGTTGTATGAAAGAAATCAAATATTGTAGGTATTTAAGAAGTACATAATACAAGAGAAATAAATCTTTATCCATTCCTCGTATTGAAAATCAGAGAATTCTAAAAAATGTGTGGTGGAAAATTTATAAAATTTCTATGAGAAATTATGAATTCTCATTTTTCTCATTCTAGCTTTGAAAGATTTTCTTCTTAAAAATACAAAGATGCTATAGGAGTTTTATAGTTAAGCCGAGAGATATCGTATCTATGTGTCACTAATCGTCAAATTTTATTGTTTGTTGTACAAACGTATTTGTTATCATTTCTCTATCCTCTGTCACATTTTATATATTATAATTAGCATAAGTACCGCATCTTAATATCGTTCTAGTCACAGTAAATAAATAATTAAAATTTCTAAAAAAATCTAAAATATGTTAAGTTATCAATAAGTTATTAATAAGAAGTACAACTTCAGTTCTTTTATATTTAATCATTTTAAATACAATTAATCCCAAATTATTCTATCTTTCCCACGTTGTACTACAAAACTTTCCTGACAACCATTTCATTAACCGAATCGACAACAAACAAATAAAAAAAAAAAAACAAAAAAAAACATTTCGATGAAACTATCAAGTCTTCCCGGAAGAAACAGCAGGCGGCAAAACACGAAGTCGCATCGAAGCTATAAAACTGCACGTAGAAGCCAGATGCTTCGAGTCGGGCCAAAAATCATGAGAAACTTTCCCGATGACTCGTAACACTTTTTTCCCGGGCAAACAGCATTTTCCAGCCAATATCGGAGTTTCTTAACAGAATTTTCTCGCGACTTAGCTTCCCTGAGGAGCGTACTCACTTGACACGACACCGTGCCAGCTAATCTATGACCTAATCTTAAACGTAAGTACAGTCCAGCCAGCCAACCGATACAGATAGGGAGGGAAAGAGATACGATGATGTGTGCGCGGGTGTACACATGTTGCGACGAAACTGGAGCAACAGAGACGGGCATAAAATCGGTAACGCTGAGAGGGACAATGATAAATATATACATATATCTATATATACATATAGAGATAGATAGAACGAGCCAGATAGAACAAGATGAAGAGAGAGAGACGGAGATGGACATTCAGGCATTGGTAGGACCGTATTAGTGCAGCGATTGCCTGCAGCAGGTCTGGGCTAAGTGAATAGCTCTGCCCAGGGCTTTGCTGATTATGGTGTCGTCATTGATCCAGATCGAAATTGGCTTGCTTCTGTCATGGAACGCGCCCAGAGGACCATTAATATCCTCCTGGGGCTTGGCTGGAAGGAGAGAAATGGCCAGGGGAAAAGGGAAAGGGGTGCATGGTCACAAATTTTGCGGTATACGAAGGTCTCGCGTGACTCTGTCACCAGAAATCGATTCGATAATTGGACTATTAATTCTGGATCGGCACTTCTTTCGGTACAGTTTTGGGCTTCTGTCGGGTCTCTGGATGATTGTTCGTTGTAAATTGTTCGTGGTTGTTGTGGTAATAGTATCGTGATTTTAGTTAGTTTGTTTTAAACAGATTTTGACTCGTTTAAAAATTCATGTCATCTTTTAAATTTGTAGAGAATTCAAAGATGTAGAGATAACGAATAGGAATAAATATTAAGGGATAATAATTAATTACGCGCTGTATTGTATATACACGGATCAACAGAAATGGGTTTGATAATTGGACTATTAATTCTGGATCGGCACTTCTTTCGGTACAGTTTTGGGCTTCTGTCGGGTCTCTGGATGATTGTTCGTTGTAAATTGTTCGTGGTTGTTGTGGTAATAGTATCGTGATTTTAGTTAGTTTGTTCACAACAGATTTTGACTCGTTTAAAAATTTATATCATTTTTTGAATTTATGAACAATTCAAAGATATAGAGATAACGAATAGGAATAATTATTAAGGGATAATAATTAATTACGCGCTGTATTGTATATACACGGATCAACAGAAATGGGTTTGATAATTGGACTATTAATTTTGGATCGGCACTTCTTTCGGTACAGTTTTGGGCTTCTGTCGGGTCTCTGGATGATTGTTCGTTGTAAATTGCTCGTGGTTGCTGTGGTAATAGTATCGTGATTTTAGTTAGTTTGTTTTAAACAGATTTTGACTCGTTTAAAAATTCATGTCATCTTTTAAATTTGTAGAGAATTCAAAGATATAGAGACGACGAACAGGAATAATTATTAAAGGATGATAATTAATTATGTGCTGTATATACACGGATCAACAAAAATGGTTTTATATTATTGAACTATTAATAATTGGACTATTAATTCTGGATCGGGATTTCTCTCGGTATAGTTTTGGGCTTCTGTCGGGTCTCTGGAAGGTTGTCCATTGCAAATTTCTTGTTGCAGTTGTGGTAATAGTATCTGATCTTACTCATTGACTGTATATGAGTATTTGTTGGTGATAGACTTTTATGTTTTTGAGTATTTTCTTTACACATCTAATGAAACATTTATTATGCTTCATTTTGTATCTTCTTCTCGATGTTTTATTCTTTTATAATTCTTTTTATAGCACCGTGGATTGGATTATGCAGGAAATATTATATAAAGTGTTAGCGTCAGTATTAGATAATGAAAAAAGTACAGATACAAATGAATTGTCGTGGAAAAATATTCATACCTTGCATAAGCTAATTGGGTCACTCTTTCGCAGCGAATAATATGCAACGTATCACTTAATTTCCAATTTTAAAAATAAAACGTTATAAATTAATTGCAATTTAAACATTAGCTAATCGAAGCGAAATTTTCTTAAAACTCCATACACCTTCTAACCTGACCATTTATTATTTAGCCCTCTTACAGCGTAATCTCTTCGAATATTTAGTAGCAATACAATAAATTAAATTAGCAATAATAACTCCTTGCATTAACCTCGATGCGGCTCGAGTAAAATTTCCATAGAATCACATGCAAATAGATGGAGTTTCATGATGGAAGAAAACACGAGAGGAAGAATTGAAAGGAAAGAAAGAAAAAAAAGAAAAGAAGAATGATTGCAACGGTGAATCCATCGAGTGTCTGCGTTCAATTCGTAGGATTAAATCGATTTTCTAAGGGAGTTTGTGCAAGATATACCGGTTCGATAATGTACGTTGACGGACTTCATAATTAGGAGAGAAGTCAATTATATGGAAATCCGGTGCTTCCCTTTGTCTAACGCATTCGAAATTCTTGCACGTTCTTCTTGCACAGGGAACATCGAGCATTCATCCTTTCGAAAACTACCGTCGTACTGGCTGGGAATTGCAAATCAAAGCAGCTTTACAATCACCATTTGAATTACGAACAGTGTACATTATGTATCACCTAATATTTGGGTTTGTGTACCGGTGTTAGTAATTGATTGTCCACGCTTTTGAAAGCAGCGTTATTTGCAGCAGTGTCGTTAATTTGGTGAATTTTGTTTAGTTACACGATTAAAATAATAGAGTGTGTTTGCACGCGGGAACGAGAAAGTAAACACTAGAGAATAGCAAATAAAATATGAGAATAAAAATCATTAATGCGAAAGCAGTAATTATAGTAACGACGAAACTTATCGAACGGTGACGTTGGCTAACGAAAGAAAAAATGTGAAAACTGTGGAAGACTTGGGTGAAATATAGTTAATGCGGGCTTATGAACGTAACTTCCTTTTTGCGACGACGAAGCTTTATGGGTGGAAACATCCCCCGAAGAAAAAGTAATTTCTCATACGATCGTGAATATTTCTAAAACTATAAAAGATATCAAAAAGAAGTTGAATATAAAGCTTTTATAATTCTCAGTCATCTACGATATTGTGATAAATAATTTTCAAAAAAGAAACTAGCTTTTTAAAGAAGTAAAATAATATATTTTTTTTGAGACTGTTTCCACGTTTAACTTCGCTCCATTATAATTAAAAGAAAAGAGAAAAGTTACGTTCTTGGGACCATTTGAACCATATTTTTTGGTTTCAAATATTTAAGATTTGTAGAGTTGCCAAATTTTTCTTGTAAATAATAAATTATAAAATCTGAGAAAGTTTGGTTGGAATGTATTAAAAAAAAAGTGATAATTAAATTTCAGATAGTCTCAGGTAATTTATGCTTTACTTAGCTATTGTTTGAACCGTATTTCATTTATAATGCTGTCTATTTAAAAAAAAGTAAACAAAATGTAAATGAAATTATCTTCTGCGAAGAAGACTAATTCATATGATTTAATCGGTGATTCGTTAAATTTATCCAAGGTGTATCTATTTTTCTATTTTCTCAATTTTCATCTGTTATACCCAACACAGTCGAAAAATTAATCTCACCGTCTCGGAATAATACCAATATCTCACATTCGCTAAAAAAGTAGCTTATTAGCCAAATTATAGAAAAGAGGTCAGCTAACAGCTTATTCACTTCCCAAACCTACCGACGATTAAAGTAGACCGGTACGAATTCACTCGCGCCGTCCACTGGGTACGGCGAAATTTTTCGTTAGACATGCATTTCTGAGCAAGTATATTAAAATATTCAAAATACTGAAATTTATTACATTAAACGAATATTACTTGAAGTGAACATTAATTTTAACCTTTTTTTAAATAACAATATTTTATAATATTAATATTTTATTCATATTTTAAGCCAATATGTTTCGGACGCCAATAAGCGCCAACGATACCGGGAAGTCAACATGTGTCGGACGCCAATAGGCGCCAACAGTACGAGCGCTCTGTCCGCGGCGTCGCTCCGAAAATGTACACATAGCGCGTGGTCAATCCTCTTTTGTATGAAGATTTTTCTAGGCGTTAAATAAGAACTCTGTTTAATAAAACAATGTTACTTCTAACAAGCGGCGTTTATAGTTTTAATATTAAAAGATATTTATATAAAATTCTATTAATTATATAAGTAACACCAAGTCATCAGATGAATGCCGGATATATCCGGCGCTCGTACACACAGGTCATTAGATGGATGCCGGATATATCCGGCGCTCGTACCGAAAGGGTTAATGGTCCAATAAACAACCTGTCCACAATCCAATACCAAGCATATTTCCTATCCTTCGAACAACACAAAACCAACAATTTCCTCCCCTTTTATCTCTCACCCCTATCAAATCTTCGGATCGAAGAATTAATTACAAACATGTCAGAGACCCGATCGCAACGCAACAGAAAGTAATTTCAAATTGCCAGTATGTTGTCGCCCGGTTAAGAGAACAAAGGTCGTAACTGATAACACGAAGCTGAAGGGAGCGAGTTGTCGAAGATATGGAGTTCCAATCTCTGAGCAAACTGGACGGCGTGCTTTCGGCTCTACGTTGAAACGCGCATGGGTAACGGGAAAAGTCAGCACGAAAAGGGACACTTCCACGACAGCTGTTAGGACCGTCGAAAGATCGTACGGCTCTGTATCCCGATCTGTCGACTAATTGAAGATCTCGAGGCAGATACCTGGGTAGCTATCTCTCGAATCGGATTAAAAGGCGTCTCGTTACACGAGATCAAAGGAATTCATTTTCCAGTGGTCGGGTAAAAATACTCGGTTCGAGTTGCAGCATCGTCGATCGGTGTTCCCTGTTCGGCGTACAGGAAGACGAGAGAGCAGGTTTCTCCTTTGCTTTCGTTTTCTCTTATTCCACGATCTTTTATCTGTTCCTGGTTCAGCCCCCTCTATCCATATCCGCCGATTGCCAATATCTTGCCAGGATGGCAAGAACCGACGATACGGACGGGATCTTTGGGTCAGATAAGAGTTAGTGCTCACTTGTTGACCCGTACCGACGATCGTAATTTATCGAGATATTTGAGGCGACAGGGTAGTTGTTGACGCGCGGGTAGTTGTTGAGAGATCTGGACTTGTCGGTGATTCGTGTTGGATAAGCGGGATTAATTGTCGATATTTATTGTTTATTTCTGAAGCGATCGTGTTGGTTTAGAGAGAGATTTAAATTTAGAGTTTATGATAGAGGAAGGTTCGTGTGTTTAACTTGTTGATTATGTTTTTTCGCGATTAGAAACTTCTTAGACGGAAATAAAAATTGATATTAATTTTGGTTACGTTGATTTTAACATGCATAGTTTTCTTCAGATATTTAGTTTTGAATTCAATTCTGTATCTTGGTAAGTTCAAACGCTTCTTTTGTTTTGAAATAAAGTAAATTAACTAGGTAAATAAAGAATCGTAAACATTTGTAATTTTATGTTTCTCTTTCCGAAAGAACGCTAAGTTTTCACAATAGTCCTTTGAAACTTAAAAAAGTTTAATTCGCGAGTGCAGAGGGTTAATTATTAAAAATGTAAGTACGATATAGCGTGTTTTTAATAATTAAAATTACATTGCAATTAAAATTGCATAAATAATAATTAATGCATTAGGTTATTTTGAAAAGGTATTTTAGCGTTCAATACATGAATTTATATTCTCTTATTTATTCTTGTTAGTATCACTGAAATATATTAGGAATAATTTTATTCAAAATATTTTCTATTTCCATAAATACGATAAAATATTATTTACCAAAATTGTACGATATTAAAGAGGCCATAATACACTAGTAATAATTTTATCGTGATTGGAGGTCTATTGGAAATTTCAAAGTAACTTTAGATCAGCGTCACGTATCAATGAATTTATTTTGGATTGCAGGATTATTTAAAAATATTGGTATACCGAACGGTATTAATGCTTTTCAAACTAGAAATAAAGGTTTTATTTAAAAAAAAAACGATCTGTTCCATATTCATAATAAACAAACATAAATATCTGCAGAAATGATTTGTCGGAACCGTGGGTTTCTATCATTTGCTCTAAAATTTCGTCGAATATAAACGAAACGGTCCTGAATTAATTTGAATTTGTCGACCTATCGAAATTGACAATATAAACAAATCAGCAGCAAACCGCGTCCTTAATTAAACGTTATGCGCTATGCAATTAAGCACAGACAAGATAATTATCAATTACGCATTACTTATTGCAACGGTATATTTTACGCGTCACAACCGATGCTAAAAACCCTGAAAATCATAACGTTTGACGAACCAATTTACCAGTTCGCCATTTTCAGAATTTAATTATGAATATTTTTGATCAAATTTTCTTGAAATTCAATAACATCCAATGCTCGAGACCAATTAAAATATTCTACGAATCGAAACGAGGCGAAACACATATTTAGAAAGGGGTCATGCTCCAACGTTTAATTGAACACGAAAACATTATCGGAATTTTTCGATCGACACTGCTTGTAATTATGCATTCAATTTGCTTCTAACATTCCGCGATTTCGTGCGCCGCCTGGCCGAATGTTTCCAAACAGTTTCTGTTTCCCTCGGTTCGACGGCTTCTCTTTGAATTTAACTGAGCGCTCTTGGATTACTCCTGGAGGGTTCGGGGCATAAACTTGCCTATGATTTACCGATACGTTCCTTCTGTAACCGGCCAAATAGTTTCGATCGAAAGTTCCTGAGCTTTGGCGCCATTAAACGGTAACCAATCCTGCCGATATTATTCCTATCAGAATCCTATCAGAATTCCTATTTGATGAATTATTAACCTAACGCGTGAACGTTTAACGATATAACACGTATACAAATTAATCATAAATATATATTATCGTAATATATATTATTATCATAATATCATAAATATATATTATTATCGGAATATTATGTTATTTTTGCTATATTGTTCTATCGATTCACTTTTTCTAACGTTCTAAACCCAGACACCTAATCGATTCTACTACCTCGTTATATCGTGAAGATGGAAAAGTCTTGCAGAATTCCTAACAATGTCATAAATCTTCCGTCTTTTATTATCCATTGAGTTCAACAAAAAATTTATTTACGTATTTAACCTGATTCTCTATAGCCTGAATTTTGTTTGCTTATTAGATAAAAAACCAAGATTGATTATAGTTTTTCACTTTTATTTGTAAATTTTTAAGCTAATAATTGCTATTGAAGGATCGTGGTATCGCTACAGTAATACAGTAATCAAATTTAGTAGCGCAGTGATGACTAAATAAAATTGATTTTTTAAGATATAGATACATCAGTTTGTAACTTTTAAGTCACACGGGCCCATAGAGGGTTAAAAAAAAAACCAGACTTCATTTTTCTCACAGAAGCACAGAATTCTTACAATTTACAATTTTATTACACTTTTTCAGGGATCGGCGAAACGATAACAATTGAACAAATATTTGATTGAAAAGCAAATAATGCGTGAAAAAAAATTAACCGTCTATAGCCCGAATTTTGTCTGCTTATCGGGGAAAAAATTACGATTGATTACAGTTTTTCACTTAGATTTGAAAATTTTTAACCCTCTACAGCCAGAATTTTGTCTGCTTATCGGAGAAAAAATTAGGATTGATTACAGTTTCTCACTTAGATTTGAAAATTTTTAACCTTCTGTAGCCCGAATTTTGTCTGCTTATTGGAGAAAAAATTACGATTGATTACAGTTTCTCACTTTGATTTGAAAATGTTTTAATAATTACTGTAGATGGATCGTGGTGTCGCTACAGTAATACAATAATCAAATTTAATAGCGCAGCGATAACTAAACAAAATTAATTTTTTAAAATATAGATACATCAGTTCGTAACTTTTAAGTCACACGGTCCCACAGAGGGTTAAGATCCTCTATAATTTCACGACTCTGCCACACTTCTTCCATCGGCTGTAACAATCGTCGAGGCAGACGTTCGTTTCGCTCGCCTGTTCGCCCCGTAACGAAAGGATCCAAGTGTCGGTCTCCGAACCATGATAATATTTGTACAGAAAGTTCCGCTAGACGGCAGGTTGAAAACAGTTTTTGTTCAAACAGAAGCCGCACCGGTCGACGGGGGTGCTCGTAAAGTTTGTTTAGAACGCGAAACAATAACGTTAAGTTGGATTCAAGTAATTAAACGCGTAGATCCTCGCGTTGGGTAAGTTGAAATCGTTATTAGAGATGACTGAAAAAGCTAGCCGGGTCGGGTGGTTTGTTATTTCACGCTCACCTGTGCACCGACGAGACCAGCACGTAATCTAGGAATGTCTGTGTGACTCCAGTCCGATCTGGCCCAGGGATCAACTCTGCCGAGATCGCTGCTCAGATTGACCTCGCCGAGTTGATTGTGTACGAACTTTCTGACGTTCCAGGGCAAATCGTTGTGCCTGGGGAACAAAGCCGTGGAAAACGTTCCGTGAAGAACAACTTAGTACAAAGCTCTCTCTAGTGATAAACTAAATTGGTAGATCTATTTTCTGGATTATCGACTTTACTATGTGTTATGGGAGTTGTCACGGGATAGGGAAGGAGCTAGTTATTTAAGATCGAACGATACGTTAGAGAAAACAAGAAAGAAGATACGTGGAAGAACGATATATTCGCGGAGAATGTTTGTCTCGTCTATTGTTGTCCAATCTGGATCGATATATTTTTTGCTTCTACAGTGGGCCCTCGACTTTCGCACATAATTGGTTCCTGAAAGTATGTGCGAATGTCGAATGTTCGAAAGCAGAGGGATGTAAAGAAATATGCTCCAAAAACTGTGTTTTAAAGTATTTATCTATCAATATGTATACGTAATGAAGTTAAGCGTATCAACACTGTAGTTTTTCCGTTTCTGACTCATGTTTATCAATTTATAAGGGCGAAATATTTAAACTTAAATAAATTAGCAAAACGCACAACGCGTTGACGCACGGCCTAATGCAAGACTGAAACTGTTTTGTTCTCTTGATCGGAATAGCATTGTAATTTGATGGATAGTCTGATGTCCCCTG